>JAQQSV010014497.1:0-12276 GCA_028646515.1 Pseudochirops corinnae
TGAGTTTTATATGAACTGTAGTCAGAAGTATCAAATTCCTGTCCCCATTTCAATCAGTCCCTTTAAATTCGCCCCAGAGCCTCATATGGTCCCTATGACATATTATACCTCCAACAAGTGGTCAGTATTGTGCCCCCCTTCTCTTACTGTGGTAGTTCTACCTCCCACTGGTTAACATAATCTTTACTCACTGCAAGAACCCAGGGCAGTGTCTTGCTGCTGTCTTCCATTCTGTTGTGTTATTTCCTGTTGTTTGGAACTCCACCTTCAGATACTCACTGTGAGATGTTGTAGGACCTTCATCCCCTTCCACAGAGGCTCTCTGGAAGTTGTTTCTTCTCCCCTGGAGAAGGTGCTAGTTTTTGAACCCCTGAAGTATGGTGGGATTCCTGGAAGGCATGGTCCATTTGGAGCTAAGGAAGAGACACAGCTCAGACACAAAAGGAATTTACATGGATATAATTTATTGATGTCAAAATAAAATATATAGGAAGGATGTGTGCCAGTCCCTGGCATAGCCATGAAAATCCTTTTTATCCCTAGTCTGAGACATTTCATGGTATACTTTTAAAAAATTAGATTTTTTTTTTGCATTTATTTTGAGTTCCAAATTCATGACAAAGTACACTTGAGGTTCATCCCAGAGCTGCAGACAGACCTGCAGGAATGGTTCCTGAACACTGGAGCTTATTCTATTTTATACCAAGGAGAAAAAAGAGATCTGGAGTCCCACAGTACTCAGTGGTTACACTGGCCTCATTAGTCATTCTGGTGGTTTCTGTCTATGTTTGTTCCCTTTTCCTCCCTAAACCAGAATCTTAGCTGACAATGCTACGACTCTTTCACAATTTTTTCAGAGCCAGAACCAGAATGGCTATTTATACCTCCTTTTTGCACCATACCAACAAAGGGCCTCTCCAGGTGCTGAGGACTCCGGACAGTTACAATAAACCTGTCCCATACTTCTTCTCCTTAGCCAGGGCCTGTGTGCTGTGCGCCATTCCAGTATGGGCACTTCCCACTGTACCTTCTTGGGATCCAAGAGATATTGCAGCTTATTGTCAATTTGCCTTTCCAATTCTATCTTCTTCTAGGGCAGCTGGGCCAATCTATGCAAATTAAACTGAGGCTGCTTCCTGAAAGCCCTGGAAAGGGGGGAAGGTGGGAGACCAAGCTTCACCCTAGTCCTGAGAGGGAGGGAGGGCAAAGATGACTATCCTGATTTTACAGGAGAGGATATTGAGCCAAACTTAGCTAGGGGAAGTGACTTGCTCATGGCTGCTGAGTTGGCATCCTTTAACTCAAACACTTGCTTTTTATACTACAACACCCAAAAGGAAGGACAAGATCAGAAGGCAGGTATATTGGCTACCACATTCACCAATTATTCCTGCTCTGTGCTGCTCTCCACCTGTATGATCCTCAGTAAGTCATCTTGCCTAAACTTTCATTTCCTTACCTGTAAATGAGGGAGATGGACTCTTGAGCTTATTCCCAAAGAGATCCAAGAAAGAATAAAAAGATCTATATGTGTAAAGTATTTATAGCAGACCTTTGTGTAAAAGCAATGAACTGGAATAAATAAACTCGGGAATTCCTGAATAAATGATGACATTGAATACTTGGGTTGTGTTATTAATGTTCAGTTGTTTTTCAGTCATGTTTGATTCTTCGTTGGAGATTTTCTTGGCAAAGATACTTAAATGGCCTGCCATTTCCTTCAGCTCATTTTATAGATGAGTAAACTGAAGCAAACAGGGTGAAGTGACTTGCCCAGGGTCACAGACTAGTTAGTGTATGAGGCTGGATTTGAAGTCAGGAAGATGAGTATTCCTAACTCCAGTCCTGGCATTCTGTCCACTGCTCCCCCTAGCTAATTTTTGTCATAGGAGTTGGCAAAAGGATAGAGAAACCTGGTATGACAGGTGTAAACTTATTCAGAGTGAAATGAGCATAACCAGCAAAATAACTGATGCTACAACAACAACATGGTAAGGACAAACAACTCTGAAAGACACAGAAACTTTGATCAATGCAATGGCCTACCACAGTTCCGGAAGAGCCGCGATGAGCCTGCGACCCATTTCCCAGCAGAGAACTAGTGAATTCAGGGCGCAGAGTGACACATGTATTTTTGGATATGGCCAGGGCAGGAATATCTTTTATTTTGTTTTGGGTTTCTTGGTTATGCGTGTTTGTTATGAATTTTATTTTTATTTTTCCCTTTTTCAGTTGGAAGGTGGAAGGGAGAGAAAATATATTTTTGTTCATTAAAAAATAAAACTAAATGAAAAAGTAAAAAGAAATAAAATAAAGTGATTGAACTTTATGAACTTTACTGTCCTTTCCCATTCTATAATCCTTCAAGCCAATGATCCTTACTGACCAGAAAATACGTCTTCAGTACTAATCTTTTTTGTTTTGGGGTTTTTTGGGGGGAGGGAAGGGGAAGGCAGGGCAATTGGGGTTAAGTGACTTGCCCAAGGTGACATGGCTAGTTGTGTGCGTGTGTGTGTGTGTGCACACGTGCGTGTATGTGCACGCGTGCATGTATGTGTGTGTGTTAAGTGTCTGAGGTCGGATTTGAACTCAGGCCCTCCTGACTCCAGGGCCGGTGCCCTATTCACTGCACCACCTGGCTGCCCCTTCGATACTAATCTTGATTCCTTGTAGGGCAGGCTAAATTTTGTCCTTCTTGCTTGGAGAGCAGCTGCTGGCAAGGACTTCTCTTAATCCATGAGCAAGCTAATTCTGAAAAGGAGTCTTCATGGCTTTCCCAAATCAGGTGTTGTATAGATAGATAAATAGATAGATAGAAAGACAGATATAGATAGGTAGATGGACAAAAGAGAGATAGATAGACGTATAGATGGACAGACAGACAGAAAAATAGAGATGGATAAATGGATAGACGGAATAGATAGAGAAATTATTAAGGCTTACTATGTGTCAGGTACCTGGAAATACAAATAAAAGTAAAAATAACAACCTTTACTCCCAAGAAGTTTAAGTTTTAAGGTGGGAAGACCACGAAGAAAAGAACCAGAAAGAGAGAGAGATGGAGAAGGGACTGGGAGGCTTTAGAGTAGAAGTTCTTAACCAAGGTCCCCAGAGGAGTTTGTATAGATATCGGGGTCTGCAAATGTGCATGGGGAAAATCATATCTTTATCTTCAATAATCTCTATCTGGAATTCATAATTTCCTTCTTTTATGACTGTAGGCAACAAACCACGATTGTGAGAATCTGATTCCTGACATGACCTTGGACAAGTCCTTTCTCCTCTCGGGTCTCATCTATAAAATGAGGGAGCTGATTGGATCATCTCTAAAGTTTCTTCCAGCTCCAGACTATAATCCCATGATAATATTTATTGCTTTCCACATCGGATAGCTTTAAATAAAGCCCTTTGTGAGCCTCAAAGGGCTGTAGAAATGGAAGTTAGTGTTATTATTACTCCACGGGTTCTATATAGGACAGAGAGTGTGGAGACTGGTTCTGGGACCAGAAGGCCTGAAAATGATTCCCACATGGATCTTTGGCCTGTGGCCTTCAGGAGACAGCGGCTAGTGGCCAGGAAAGCGAGAGACAGAGAGATGCCTTGCTCCTGGATGATCCTGGGCCATTGAGAAGCAAAGGGAGGGAAGAGGAAGAGGGAGAGGGTAGCTGAGAGCTCCGCCTGTTCTCTCCTTCCTCTACTTCTCTATTGTTTCTCCCTTGTGACCTAGAAAGGCCTTTAGAAGTACTGGAGACAGTTTCTCCGATAAGGTTTGAAGGCTCTCCCACCCCCAAAGCCTTCCTCTCCTCCTCCTTTCTCTCCTTCTTTTAGCTATTCAAAAGGAGGCTGCCTGAAAGGACCCGGAGACCGTGGTAATAACTTTCTTAGAGTCCCAGGATGTAGTTCTCAAAACTCTTTGGTCTGAGGATCCCTTCATTACTTTTAAAAATCATTGAGGATCCCTCCCCAAAGAGATTTTGTTTATATGGGTTATATCTATAAGTATTTGCCATGTTAGAAACGAAAACATCTTAGTGTTATTATGAAGATTGTTGTACCCTCTAAGAACCCCTGAAAGAGTCCAAGGACCACACTTGGAGGATTGTTTCTGGAAGGCAGGGGCCGGGTGAAATCTCAGAAAGGGAACATAGAAGGTCAGGCCCGGAAGGGGCCTTGGAGCCCAGGACAGAAAATGTTAGAGCTGAAAGGAACTTGAGAATATCCAATTCAGTTAAATTCAGTGAAGGTTTATTATATCTAGTATTTGCAAGTCCCTTGAATAACTCACTCCCTGCCCTCAGGGACGTTTTTATTCCACTAGGCCAGCGTTAATAATGATCAATAGAAAACAAAGCAGAGTGTGATGGGAACAAAGAAGAGTTCAAGCAGAAAGTGCCAGGAAAGAGCTTTAGGAAAATATAAGGAGGGAAAGGACACTTTGGCCTGGGAGGTCTGGAAAAGGATAGAATATCTAAAGTGAGCCTTGGAGGATCAGGATTTGACAAGTGGCTCTGAGGAGGGAGTGATTTCTGGCATGGGGGATGAATGATCTGTACTAAAAATGCAGGGACATCAGAGATAACATGTTGAGTTTAGAGAACAGCTAAGAGCCTAGTTTGGCCAGAATACGGGGTATGAAGGGGAGAGAACAAGCATTTTTAAAGTGCCTACTGTGTGGCAGGAACTGTGCTAAATTCTTTACGAATATTATCTCACTTGATCCTCACAAAGATGAGAGGTGGTTGGTGTTATTATAGTACCCATTCAACAGTTGAGGAAACAGACAGACTGAGTTTAAGTGGCTTACCTGAGGTCACATAGCTTGTAAAAATTTGAGGCAGGACTAGAATTCCAATCTTCCTGAAAATTCCAAGTTCGGGGGTCTGGGTGGCTGCAAGGCTGGTGGTACCATCAACAGAAACAGGTTAAAGGGGAGATGATTATGATAGATTTTCCAGGGTGTTTCTTTTCTTCCCACCCCTGTAAACTGGACAAGGCATTTTCCCTTAAAGTCAAGGAAGGCACCACCAAAACGTGATAAGCCTAGATGACTGTGTCAGTCCCATCTCCATGGACAGCTTCCTGGTGGCCTCTTGCCATAAAGGCATATGGCTTCCTGGTCATAAAAAGACCCACCTTCTTGGAGGTAGGGCCCTCAGACTTGGTGGAAGTTCCAAGGCCATCACATTCCTGATGAGTTCAAGGTATACCCCAAGAATGTTGGGGTGCCACCAGAAATGATGAAGTATAGATGTGTGGGGTCTAGTGTTCTGAGAGAATTCACTCAGACAGTTCTCCAAGTTAAAGAAAGGCATTTATTGGGGTAATGAACCCAAGTGGGCCTGCTTCTGCATGGGAGAGACAGAACATAGGTGGTGGACCCTGATTCCCTAAGAAGGCAGAGTATAGGCAGTGGGCCCTGATCCCCTAAGAGAGGAAGAGCAATTATTGGGGTTAGGTGTCTGGTGTATGTAGTTTGACTGATAGGGGAAAGGGGAACAGAGGGGAGGAGGAGCAGCATGGCTCTGGAATGCCTGAGATATCAGGTAGTCCAGGAAGTGTCTTTGTCATACAAATAGGCAAGAAGAACAGGAAAGAGGAGGAGAAGAGTTGTTTTGGGGTGCTTTGTGAAAGCACACAGATAAATCCACGGTGGGGGCATCAATGCGTAATCTATGACTGGTCACATCCTGCATCCTGTCTGCCCCATCGGCCTCCACTCCTCTCCACCTCGTCATTCTGGCTTCCTGCTCAATTCAGTTTTCACATGCAGCTGAAAAGGGCTGTATACCCAAGCTCAGTGCTGCAGCATTCTTATTTAATATCCTTTCTAACAACTCAATAAGCCACAAAGTCTTACTTTGCTCTGATGTCATAAAGGATAAGGTGAGTTAACATTTTAAGGCACTTTGCAAACCTTGAAATGCTATATAAGTGTTAACTAACAATAATAATAACAATGCTGAAACAACTGACTGGAGAGGGGTCTGAATGGGTTCCTCCCCCTTTAAGTATGAATGCAGTTTGGGATACGTTGAGTTTGAGATGGTGTCAGAACGTTCAGGGGGAGATGCCCAGCTCTGGCGACAGATTCACTTCAGTTCAATTTAATAAGCATTTATTAAGTGTCTGCTGAGTGCAAGGCACTATGCTGGATGCTGGAGATATTAAAATACTCGAATGACTCCTTTGGTTGACCCAGTGAACATGGGCATTTCCTTCTGCAATGCCAATCATAACACATCTATAGCTGCCCATCCTACATGATGCTCGGCCATGTTCTCCCATGAGTGAGCCACAGGGGGTTCACCCAAAGTGCTGAGTGCCTTCCTTTTTCCTAACGTGATGAAAATACCAGTGGAGCACACAGGCTGGCTTCTAATTAACCCTTGCTCTTGTCACATGATTAGCCCATCTTTTTTGATTGTGTGTTTCTCCAAAGGCGTCCTTTATTTTAGTTCTTTTTCAAAATTTCTTCATGATGTATCTCATTTCCCCTTAAGTGATAACTCATTTTTCAACCTTTAGAGACTTGTTGTGTTTCATGTCTTGCAGGTGTCACCCACCTGTAGCGTGGGGTGGTGTCATGTGGTCCAAAGAGAGGCAGGATTTACATCTCTAGCTTCTTCTCCTCACCTTGCCCCCCAAACCCACCTCCAAAGAAGACTTTAATTCTTACCAGGACGGGAAGCAGGAGGTTGGGGCTAGAAGTGTGGTCACTCTGCTCTCTTCAGACACTGAAAAGAATGATCCCTCCCTCCTGCGGTGCCTCCCAGTGCAGGCATGGGACACTGATCCCCACCAATGAGGAGAGTCCCATACCAATGGACTTTGGGCTTCAGGTTACATAGCTATGCAACAAAGATGAGTCTAATGTTGGTAGAATATTTGTTTGGTTTTGTTTTTTTGCATTTTGGAGATAGGAAGGCAAAGTAATTGGGGTTATGACTTGCCCAAGCTTACACAGCTAGTAAGTGTTAAGTGTCTGAGGCCAAATTTGAACTCAGGTCCTCCTGATTCCAGGGCCGGTGCTCTATACACTGTGCCACCTAGCTGCCCCAAATATTTGTATTTTTAAGAGAGTTTTGTTTCCCCGAGAAGTTCGGAGTCATTAAAAGATCTCCGAAATTTCCCAAAGCTAATCCAAGACTGCTTTTTCCCTCCTGTTAATTCTGGGACCAGTGCACCCAACATAAATCCAATGCCTATCCAAGATACAAATACTTATGGGCAAACAGGATAGGTTGTTCATCAATGTTATAATTTGGACAATAGTCTTCATCCCGTTGGTTTTTCCTGTGTAGATGGTAAAATCAAATTATTTTGATTAGATACAGATCTCAGAAAGGTCTACAATGTTCCAGATTTTGAAGCAACCAGGATGACATCATTCACAAAAGAAATCTTTTTTTGATCTGGACTCTACATAAGATCTTCCCTGTGACCAGATCAAACACTTTTGGCTAACACATATCTCCCTGCTTTGTGCTTAGTTTGATATTTCTGATGGGCAAGGCGGGAATTGAACAAGACTATCTCCATTACATCTTTTTAAAAAATCATAAGTTTGATATATGGATAAGAAAAATCTTAGAAGACAGACTTTAAGGACTTAGTTTGCTCTATTTAATCAAATGCTTTTCAAAAAAATGATGCCGAGTTTAGGGAACAGCTAATAGCCTAGTTTGACTGGAATACGAAGGGGAGAGAACAAGCATTTTTAAAGCACCATTAATAATATATGCCGGGTACTGTGCTAAATTCTTTGTAAATATTGTCTCATTTGATCCTCACAAAGATGAGAGGTGGTTGGTGTTATTATAACCTCCATTCTATAGTCGAGGAAACAGACAGACTGAGGCTAAGTGACTTGCCTGGGGTCACAAAGCTTGTAAAAATTTGAGGCTGGACTTGAACTCAGATCTTCCTGAAAATTCCAAGTTTGGGGGTATGGGTGACTCATGGCTGGTGATGCCATCAACACAAACAGGGGAGTTGGGATGAGGATAAATAAATAAATAGAATGGAATCTTATATTCTTCATAGAGAGGCAGCTAGGTGGCACAGTATATCCATTTAGCCCCATTTGCCTCAGTTTCCTCATCTTTAATTTTGGTTTTGTTGGGGAGAGGGAATCAGGGCTAAGTGACTTGCCCAGGGTCACACAGCAAGTAAGTGTCTGATGTTAAATATGAACTTCGTCTTCCTGACTCTAAGGCTGGTACTCTATCCACTGCATGACCTAGCTGCCCTAGTTTCTTTATGTTTAAAATGAGCTGGAGAAGGAAATGGCAAAACACTCTAGTATCTTTAAACCCCAAATGGAATCACTAAGAGTTAAACACAACTGAACAACAACGATTCTTCATACCTTTTTGTTGATTGTGAGATGGTAAACATGTGTAATAAAAATTATAAAGATATAGGTAATAGTGTTTGTGAAATTTTACCTGCTCTCTTGTCATATCCTCAATGGCAACATTCTCAGTGCTGGTTTAAATGATTTTCATAAAAATTTCATATCGATTTTTCTCTCCTCCTCTCCCACCAAAGGCTATTGTACCTTACCTCAGAGTTACTCATCCATACAGAGACAGACACAGAGAACCAGGGTTCAAGAAACTTCAAGGACTGGGACCTTTGACAGCAAAGAAGAGAGGATTTTGGTAAGAGCTATCTCTGACAATCAAGTGTCAAGTTGTCATAGGAGCATATCACGGGAGCACAGCTGAGCCTGGGCAAATTTTGTATAGCTAGGAAAGTAGAGGGATAGTTCACAAGATAGTTGATCTCTGAGTCATCTTTTTTCAAGTATTAATAAGATCTGACTGTTTGTTTGTTTTTTTAATGTGGGCAGGAATCTGGTCTCTGAAGAGGATATGATCAGAAAAATGAGGCGTTAATGTGTCAGTAAGGTGTTGACACCCTGTCATCTCTTTACAAAGTGTGAATTCTTTTCTCTGATTGAACCAGAAGGTCTTTGAAGGCCCTTGAAGACTGAGTTGGCTAATAATGGAGTCATTCTAGGTCTAGATAGACTTGTAGAGGAGAATCATTGGTGGATCACCATCATTTCATCTCGTCCAACTCATCCGGCTGAACAGATATATTTCCCTTCGGAGATGAAGGGGCCCATATCTACTTGAACCAGCATGGTATTCTTGTTGAGTATCTTTCCAATGCTACTGATAAGTAAACTTTTTTGTTGTTAAGTGTTGGATGGACTTCAAGACTTCAAGTATCGCATTTCATTCTAATCCTGAGCCTGAACCACCAAACTGGCCTGGATTAATCTTAATTTATATTGGGGGGGGGGGTAGGAAAGAGAGAGGAGAGAGGAGAGAGAGAGAGAGAGAGGAAGAGACAGAGAGAGAGAGAGAGAGAGAGAGAGAGAGAGAGAAAGGAAGATGTTTTATAGCTACTCTTTTTATTACTTTAATAAGTGTCTCCTAAGAGTTAGTTGTGTCTTCTGGCTACCTGTTACATAGGAACAGTAACAGCTTGTATTTATAACACTTTAAGCTTTGCAAAGCATTTTCCATATTTTGCAGCTGAGGAAACTGAGGCTGAGTTAAGTGACTAGTCCAGGATCATACAGCTAGTAAGTGTCTGGGGGACAGGATTCAAACACAGATCTTCCTGAGTCTGAGCACTTTATCTATACTGACAAGCTGCCTCTGAAGGCAATCTGAGGGTGGAGAGACCAGCAAATGACACCTGGACAAGCTTGGTCTAAGGATGCTCGGAGGCAAGGAGTTGTTACCTGTGTACAGGTGATAATTGAAGCAATGGGATCTGAGGCTGAAAGGGAACATGTGAAGAGAGAGAGAGATAAAGAGAAGAGCCAACCCCCCCACACTTAAGGGGCAGAAGGAAAACAGAAACTGAGAAGGAACACTCAACCAAGCAGAAGCAACAGCAAAAAAAACCTGAAAACAAACCCCAGCATCACGGAAGTCAAGAGAGGAGAAAGTATAGGACGTTAGGTCTGGAAGGGACATTAAAACATAGAATATCGTTGATGGAGTTTTAAGTCAATTTTCAAGAGACACCAGACCCTCCAATTGGAATCATTCCAGGGGATCGTTGTTCTTTTTCCTCTCTGAACCTCTTTAGTGAACTGAGCAAGTTAGATGAGATGATCTCAAAGATACCCTTTAGCTCCAAATCCCATGATCTATATAATTTCTTTTACGTAGACATCCTCACTGAATTTCTATTTATTAGAAATGCCTGAATCCCAAATACTCTTTCTCAAGGGTTCTTTGGGGCTCAATATAGACTACAAGCCATTTCTCTTCTTTCTCCCCAAACATTAAATTCTCCTGGCTACAAGAATGTGTTCAAAGAGGCTTTTAATGTAATGAGCTCCACACCACAAGGCAGTTTTCCCTATTGGTTTCCTTCCAAGTTTTATTGATGTTAGAGAAGTCATAGAGTCTTGGAGTTGGAAGGGGGCATCTGAGCCAATCCGTAACTAAGCAGGAATATCTACTCCAATATTCCCAGATTATCAGCCAAGCTCTGCTCGAAGACCTGCAGGGATCTGGAATTTGTTGCCTATTGAAACAGCCATTTTTGGACAGCTCTAATTGTTAGGAAGTTTTTCCTCATACAAAGCCAAAATCTACCTCTCTGTAATTTCCACCCAATATTTGTAGTTCTGCCCTTTGGAGCCAAGCATAATAAATATAATCCCTCTTCAGCATGACAATCTTCCAAGTATTTTTGAGACAATAATTATCTCTTATATCCCCTTCCCAAGTCTTCTCATCTCCAATCTAAACATTCCTATTTCTAAGGGTCATGAGAGTCAGAAAAGATTAGTTCAGTGCTCTTACAGATGAAGAAACTGAGGGTAAGTGATGAAGGTAAGTGACTTCCCAAAGGTCACAGGAATAGTAAGTGTTAGAGGCAGGATTTGAACCCAGATTCTATGACTCTTGATACACTGCTCTCATTTATAGCCAAGATTTCTACCGTTATCAGAGTCAGCTTCAGTTGAAATCCTTGCCTAAGGTATTTCCTTCAGAAAGAAATGAACTCCTATCTAGGATCAGCAAGAGCCTATGCTCTGAGACATCTCATGTTCTAAGGAGGATTTTGGCTCTCAACACTGAATTCTGTCGCTGCCCCCTTCCTCAGGACTGTGCTTCTGCTGCATGAGGGCATTACGAATGGGGAGGAGAACAGAGAAATCATCTCTCTCCTCCTTTAGCCTGTTCTCCGAGAGCCTCAAGGAAAAAAGCAAAGAATGAACTTTCTCCTAAAAGCTTGATTGTTGCTTTTTAAATGTTACGGGATACATGTTACAGGACACATGCCTGATCCTTCAGTCAGTTAATCAATAATTGTAAGTTCCCTATGTCCTATCAGTTGCCTCCATCCAATGGCCAATAATTATATCAGGTTGACTGAGGGACTTCATGTTTTGATGTCAGTTCAGATTGTTTTAAAAATTCTTAAACATTATCATTACACAAAAATATAATCCCCAGGACTGGGTTGTACTGTAGCACAACAGATGTGGTCTAACCAAGGCAGAAAACAACGGCCATCCCCTTCCTCATTCTAGATCCTGTGCCTCTCATATCAAAGCCTGATCTCACACAGGTTCTTTAGGCTGCCAGATCACGTTATTCACTCATACTGAGGGATTAGAGAATTTTAAGGATGGCTGTCCAGGCTGCGGGAGGTTAATGGAGTCAGAGAGAAGGGGACCAGTTTGGGAAGAAAACAAAAGGTGAAGCAAAATGGGAAATCTCTGCTCCAGTTCTTCACCCCACCTCTAGCCCCATTCTAGGAAATATACAAACTACGGATTAGCAAATCAGCATAAACTCTCCCTAGGCAAAGACTAGGAGGGAGGGACAAGAAAAGAGGGAGCCAGTTGCCCCAACAAAAAAAGTAGGGAGGGAGAAAGGAAAGCAGAGAGAGAAACTGGGAGATAGTCAAAGACAAGCAAAAGGAGAGAGGAAAAGAGGGAGGAAAGGTGGGTGATTGGGAGGAAGGAGGGGAGGGAAGGAAGAAACAGGGCAGGAGAGATAGAACGGGAGAGAGGGTGGAGTCAAAGAGGAGGAGTAAAAGGGATTAAGGGGAAGGAGGAGAGGGAAAGGCAGAAAGACAAGTGATAGAAGAGAAGAGAGAAGGGAGAGAGGAAGAGGAGAAAGGGGTATAGAGGCTACAAGTGAGAGGAAGAAGAGAGAGAGAGAGAGGAGGGAGAGAGAGAGAGAGGGAGAGAGAGAGAGGAGGGAGAGAGAGAGAGGAGGGAGAGAAAGA
>JAQQSV010014498.1:0-12276 GCA_028646515.1 Pseudochirops corinnae
AAGAGAGCTTTGCTATGTGCCAGGTACTTGGGATACAAAGAAAAAGTAAAAATCCAATTCAAAAAAACTTCCCTGCCTTCAAGGGGTTTACCTTCACAAAGGGGAGACAACAGGTACAAATACAGGTATGGATGAGAAGCTCAAGAGCAAGGTGGGGGGACCAGGAAAGACACCCAGCAGAACGTGTCCTTGGAGCAGAATCTGGAAGGAGATTGGGGATGTTCACAGGCAGCACTGAGGAGGGGCACGTGAGGAAGGGGGAACAGCCATTGCAAAGGCATGGAGAGGGGAGACGGCATATTGTATCTGAGGAAAGAATGAAACACTTCTTAGTTTACTCTATATTACTATGTAGCAGGGACTGTGTAAATGCTTACAAAGATGATCTCATTTTATCCTCACAACAACCCTGGGAGGTAGGGGCTTTCATTAGCACTCCTATTTCACAGATGAGGAAACTGAGGGTGAGAGAGGTTGCATGACTTACCAAGGGTCACAAAGCTAGGAAATGTCTGAGGCAGGATCTGAACCCAGGTCTTTCTGATTCCAGACCCAGCATTTTATGTACTGCACCACCTGTTGTTTTTGAATTGTAGAGTATGTGGACAAGAAGAATGTGTAAGGCTGAAGGAGGACTGCTGCTGTCTAGCCTACTCAGCAACTTCCCTTCTGCCAGCCTTGGGAGTCCTGAGGTTGTTTTTTAAGGTATGAGATTCAGTACAAGGATCCCAATTACACCAAGTCTTCCCTGATTCTGTAAACATGCCCATGGAGAAGGTGGGCAGCAGAGCTGGTGAGGTGCTTGGTCCACACTGAATCTTGTCCAAAGTCTCAGACTACTACAATTGGTCCCTCTGACCTCTCAACATGAGGAGCCTTCCCCGAGGGAAAAGATGGGGAAAGGACAACTTTCTTCTCTACTCAGTGCCTTCCTCCACAGGTCCTAAGTCTTGGACACTAGCACCATCCATCTAGGAGAGCTCTTCTAGGGGCTGCTTGCCTTGGCTTGCTTAGGTTCTCCTAGACAGGACTCAAGTCATATCCACTTCCAGCCTTTATGTCTAAACAGCTGGAGGGCAGGGCACATGTCTGCTGCCTTTACTCTTTTGGCCCCAAGAGCCTCAGTGGACCCTGAATAAATCTCAACACCATATGACTGCCTGGTGGAGGAGGGAGAGAAGAGCCTGGCCAACCCAAACACAGTACGGGTTGAATAGCCAGTTTCTCAAGAACTGGGCGATTGAGCATGGGGTGAGACCCGAGAAGATAAGGTCTCTTTCCTTTTTGTCTTTGCATACCCAAACCCTGGCACAAAATGGGTTGATTGAGAGGCAGGCATTATGTGTTTACTGTGGGCCCTGCACAGTGCCAGAGCAAGGGGCACAAAGAAAGCCACGAATGTCCTGCATGTCCCTGTCCTTGGCAATGAGGGGATTTCTCCTGGAGCTCACCTTTCATGGTGGTGGAATAGAATTGAATGGGGTAAAAGATTTAACTTCTTCATCAGGTACTGAAGCTTCAAATGATCTTCAGTCCCCTTGTTCAAATCCCCTCCCCATCCTTGACAGAGGAGGGCTAGATTCTGCAGGCCCAGAATTCCAGCAGGCAGGTTTCTGTAAGAGCCTCTCAGGACTTATCTTATCCAAGTCTTTATTTGACAGAAAAGGAAACTGAGAACCAGAAAGCCCCACGAACACCTCCAAGGACATAAATTGTCTGATCATTGTGGCAAGCTGATTTCCCAGTGAGATTTGGCCTGAGGACTCCTACTTGTTTTACTCTGCCCCCCAGACTTTGAGATAAAAAAAATCTCAATGACCTTATATCTCAAATATTTAGAAAAATGAGTCAAATTTATAGAAATAAGAGCCATTCCTCAATAATAAACAGTCAAAGGATGTGAGCATGCAGTTTTCAGATAAAATAATCAAAGTTATCTAAAGTCACATAAAAAGTGATCTAAATTAACACGCACAATGGAGGCGAAAAGTCTTGGACACAGGAAACACTGGATAAGACAAACCCTCATGCAACTACTGTCTGTCCAGATCTGCAAATACATAAGTGATGACTGTACATTTTCCTTAGATATTTTTGTAAGTTTGTGCTGTCTTCATTAGACTGGCAGCTCAGGGAGAGCAGAGAAGACTTTCCTCTTTGGCCCTGTACCTCCAGAGCCAAGCTCAGGATCAGGAAGGAGAGAAGTTGCACAATCACTGCTTATGAATTGGTTAGTCTAGAAGTAGGTGCTGAAGGATTTGTTGTAAACTTCCGATAAGTAGGGTATAGAAATCTATCTTGCCATATAGAAAAGCAGGAAGGGAAGGGAATAAGAGATGAGGAGGGTAGCTGATAGAAGGGAGGGCAGACTGGGGGAGGTAAAAGTCAGAGGCAAAGAACTTTTGAGAATGAACAGGGTAAAAGGAGAGAGATCAGGATAATAATAGGATGGCGGGAAATACATGGTTAGTAATCATTATGTGAAAAAAGTTTTTTATGGCAAGGTTCTCTCATAATGACCTTATTTCTCAAATATTTAGAAAAATGAGTCAAATTTATAGAAATAAGAGCCATTCCTCAACTAGTAAACAGTCAAAGGATGTGAGCAGGCAGTTTTCAGATAAAATAATCAAAGTTATCTAAAGTCATATAGAAAGTGCTCTAAATTAGCATTGATTAGAGAAATGCAAATTAAAACAACTCTGAGCTACCATCCCACACCTGTCAGATCTGCTACTATGACAGAAAGAGAAAATGACAAATAATGGAGCGGATGTGAAAAAATTAAAACACTAATGCAGTATTAATGAAGTTACATACTGATTCTTTCTACAGGGCAATTTGGAACTATCCCCAAAGGGTTATAAAATCATGTATAACTTTGACCAAGCAATAACACTGCTCTTCTGGATCTCAAAAGAGATAAAAAGCCAAAACATTTATAGAAACTGTTAGTGGTAGCAAATATTGTAAACTGAGGCAATGCCTATCCATTGGAGAATGGCTGAACAAGTTGTGGCATATAAATGTGGCAGAATTCTATTGTGCTATTAAAAATGACAAGCAGGGGCAGCTAGAGAGCGAAGTGACTTTTTCTTTACTTTCTTAGGGGGGTTGTCTGTGTTTAATTTCACAGTATGACTTACAGTGAAACGTGTTTTGCATGACTGTGCATGTGTATGTTAAATTGTCAAATTGATTGCATTCTCAGTGGGAAAGAGGACAGGAGGGAGAGGGAGGGAGACAATTTCAAACTCAAAAGTAAAAAAAAAAAATTAAAATGATTTTTACATAAAATTGTGGAAAAATAATCCGTTTAATTAAAAAAAAAAAACTGCAAGTGATTCCTGCTGGAGGTTCTCAGACCCAGGCTGGGGGACTCTTTCTTGGGTAGCTTGGAGGGGATAGTACTTTTCAGGGAAGGGTTGCCCTCCCTGTGCCCTGCGGTCCTTCCTCACTCAGACATTCTTGGAGACACAGTTGGGCATGGGATCCATGGCCTCAGGGGATGCCAGTCAGGAAGAGCCCTAGATCAGGAAACAGTGTGCCCTCCCCGCCCCGCCCCCAGCAGTCCCCTCCTTGAAGCCTTGAGAACCAGAACTGTGTAGGGGGAAGTCAGAGAGAGGCCTCCCCCTGGAGGGGGAGAAAAAAAGAACTGAGCCTAAGGTGCTGACAGTTACTGGGAGATCAGGGCCAAGTCCTTGATTGAGCTGAGGCTTCTTCCCCACCTAGATACTGAAATACTTGATTGAATGATTGAGGTCCAAGTAGGCACTAATTGTTTCTTACAAAATGCTGCTGATGTCTTTGTTTAGGGCTCCAAAGAAGCCTGGAGATCCCAAAGGGCTGTGTGTAGCTGCCTTGCCCCTCCTTGAGACTGAACAAAGGCCAGGACAGGGGAAGGGTCTTTCTCTCCTCATTGGTTGCTAAGTAGCTCAGACTGGTCCCAATGGGCTGCAGCCTGGATTGCTGGGATCAGCTCTTCAGCCCAGTTACAGGCCTCTACCAGCCTGAGCAAATCCCTGTCTGAGGAGGCAGCTGGAAGAAGAGCCCCTGCCCCAAGCAGGAGGCACCTTCTCTGGGCTGAGATGTCAGGGAAGCCTGGGTTCTGGGAGCCTGGCTCCTGTGCCACCAGGCCTGACTTGGTGAGGGTGGCTGCTTGGCTGACCAGTGTCTGGAGGGAATTGGAGGTGGGAAGCAAGGGAGTCAAAGGGAGAGAGATCAGATTCCTGTCATTGATCACTGATAATCTAGATGACTTGAACCAGTGTGTGCCATGGTAGTTCTACTATGGGCTCAGGGTGCTGAAGGACCAGGCCTGGTGAAACTGAAAGAGTCAGAGGAGCCAGGAGACCTGGTTCCATTAGCAGCCCCCTCCTCTCTAGACCATCTATGGCAGTGGTTCTAGACCTTCATAATGCTAAGACCCTTTAATACAGTTCCTCATGTTGTGGCAACCCCCAACCATAAAATTATTGTCATTGCTACTTCATAACTGTAATTTTGCTACTGTTATGAATCGTAATGTAAATATTTGGTATGCAGGATGTATTTTCATTGTTACAAATTGAACATAACCCACAGGTTTAGAACTGCTGTTCTATAGACTGGACTGGACTGGCAGATCTCCAATGGTCCTCTCTAGTGAAGATTCTATGTGATCTTCTCTGTGTTAGGGCCAGTGGGCAAAGGAGCTGAGTGTGAATCCAAATTCTGCCACTGATCACTAGTCTGACCTTAGAACAGCTTCTTGTTGAGGCCTCAGTCAAAGGGGAGGGTTGGAGGTTACTGCCCCATCCATCCCTATTCCAGGATCCTCTTTTCAGCTGGAGGGATGGGGTGGTGGAGAGGATTACTGAAGGGTTACTTTTTGGTCAAAGGGGAGGGTTGGAGGTTACTTCTGTCAAAGGGGAGGGTTGGAGGTTACTGCCCCATCCATCCCTATTCCAGGATCCTCTTTTCAGCTGGAGGGATGGGGTGGTGGGGAGGATTACTGAAGGGTTACTTTTTGGAAGTTACCTTGTCCCTTCCTTGGGAAAGGGATGGTAGGTAGTTTTTTAAGCATCCACTACCTTCTTTTTCTGGCCTGAGGCTTTACAGCAAGATTGAGAACCTGCCCAAGGAGGAGCTTTGGTCGGGTTCAGGTGTCAGCAATTTGTTTTAATTGGCGGCCTCCCTCAGGGCTACAAAGAGAAACTGTGATTGTGGTAGGGAGGAATTTGGAGGGATTTCCTACTAAAGAAAGGGGAAAGACAGTAAGGCCTTATTAGCTCCTGTCCAATGAGAGGCTGAGACTAAATCAGGGGTCTCAAAGTCACATAGAAAAAAGAAACACAAAAATCTACAATAAATACTTATTTCTGCAGTTGACTTAGAAAACCACAAAGTAACATCATCTATGTTTCACCACACTTTCTATTTGTTTTGTTACTTATTGCTGTGGATGACCACTAAGTTTCCTCCAAGGTGTCAATCGCCTTCACTGGAGACTAAGGGAGTTAAAGAAAACTGTATTGAAGGTGGATGTGTTTTTTTTTTAAGATACCCCTTCTCAGGATCCATGGCCATAAGGAATCTACTAGTTCCCAGGATTTGACGCCATAAACTTGTTCACTTAGCTTGCACAGTGAGATATAACCTGAAAAGAATATAAACATTTGAGTTCAGTGGTAAAGAGCCTACTGTGCATGCTCCATGCTGAATCATCATGATATTGCTAAAGTTAATGTAAACTTGAGGAGTTACTGCTGGGAAATTGTCTGCTTTCAAAGCTCTTCTCTAAATCAAGTGAGCTCTGGTCAGTAAGTGGGGAATACACAATCTGGAATGCTGTGTCTCCTGATTGTCACCCATCAAGGTTTGGGGGATGCAGGAGGAGTTTGGAGCTCTCATCATCAGCAACCTCCTTGAGAAGAATAAAGCAAACAAACCTTTATTATGTCTCCCTTGCTGTCTTTCTGGCTGCCTGCCTCAAGAGTGAACCTGTTAGAGGTTAGAATCCAAAATCCCCTATTTCACAAAACCCTTGTATTTCTCAGGATCCCATGAAATGAAAATGCAAATGGCTGCTTGGTAAGAGAAGAGACTTTGCCCAGACAGGCTAATATCACCACTCTCTCTGATGTTCCATGGGATTTCTAGCCCTGTACTTCAAGGTCTATAGCCCTTTCCTTATGGGAGATTTGAAGCTTCACCTCCTAGGTCCTTTTCAGACCTAACACTCTCAGTTTCAAGATCCCTTTTGACTGGAATATCCTGCAATCAATGTCCCATGGTTCCCACAAGGCTGCATCCTCAGGATGTCTAAGGATTGAAGAAAGTGAATGTATATGTAGGGAGGAAGTCCTCTGAGGACAGGATCCCTTGAACTGGGATGTGTAAAGAGAGCCCAGCCCTCCTACAATGCAGGATGGTAACTGATCAGGGAATACATGTGACATGTTGGATTCATTGATTTTTAAATGACGAGGGGCTAAGGAGTTTGTTCCCAAAACCTGAAGATCATCTCTGTTAGATGATTTTTGAAAGAATTCTACAGATCTTTAAGGACTTTTTCGGAGTAATCTTGGAGAAGATGGAAAGAGGCCCAGAACTGGGCAGGGCCTCTGTGCTCATGATTTCTAGTCCTTAACTAGCTAAGGTGTCAACCAGGCTGCCTAGGATGGCTGAGATTAGGTGAAAACTCACCTCTCAGATGTACTTAGGAGACCTATATAAGGCTGAGGGAATTCAGTTGAGAGAAACTCCAGTTTGGAGGAGGCAGCTTCAGCAGGACCAGCTCCAAGCCATTTTCTCCAAAACAAGAGGTAAGGGGAAGCCTGGGCATGGACTTCTTTGGGCTTCAGTGCACCCCCATTCAGTGACATAAGGGTGGGTGTGTTGAGGATGGTGGGATTGCAGAACAGTTTCTGGAGGGACTTGGGGCAGCAGGTCAGGAGAAGGAAATGGAGAATTGCTCATGTCCATTCAGGTTCTGATCTAGACTGAAGTCCGTGGACGCCACAGTAGCCATGGCACTTAAAAGCCTGAATGAAGGTCTTCTGAACTGAAAGGAGAAGGGAAGTCAGGAGACCTGGGTCTACCAACAACTACCTGGTCAGACATGTCCTTACCTAAGCCTTAGCCTCCCCATTTATGCAATGGGTTAATAACCAATATTTTTCCCAAAAATCATGTTTGGTCTTTCTCTGAGCTGGGGCCAATAGACAGAGGACCTGGCCAGGCATCCTCTGTCTGCCAAATTCTACTTCTACCACCTTGGGGAGGTCACTGACTTTTAAACACTGCTTTACATTGGCATCAAATCAATGTTACTACATTCCGAGTCCTAGCAAGGCTGTGGAAAGGACTTACCAAGGACTCGGATTCGTAGGCTGAGGTTTACTTCCTAGAGGATCATAGCAATGTCTTTGCCTTCTCTGAGTCTCAGGTTCCTCCTCTGTGAATGAGGAGTGGGGACTGGGCTGGGCTCGGATGGCCTTTAAGGCTCCTTTCACATCTTCCTGTGTGATCCCAAGAGAAAAGGTTCAGTGGCCAATCTCTAATAACAGAGTGTGCCCTCCCTGGTCAGAGCACATCTGCAGTAATATGTCTAGTGGTGGGCACCATGTTTTAGCCCTGAAGGAATGGATAAGCAGGAGAATGTCTGGAGGAGGGCAGCCAGAAGGGGCAGTACCTCAAGCTGCTGCTATGCGAGTTGAAGGATCAGGGGATCTTTACCTGGGAGAAGACTTGGTATAGACACAGCTCTCTTCACATATTTGAGAGATAGTGACCCTGAAAAGGAATTCAGTTCCTGCCCTTCCTCTCATGGCCCATCTGGAAGCCATGGTTGGGGGCAGAAAGGAGAGAAACCAAAGCTTGATGGCTGGAAAAACTTGTCATGGAATGTTCTGTGTGTAAGAAGACTTAAGACTTGTCTCTTTCCCATAGGATACAGAGAAAATTGTCAAAAGTACATCATAAAATGAATTGTTCCATTTCTGAGGAGCAGGAGAGAGGAGCAGCAGCAGCAGGTTCTCCTGCAGAAGCTTCAGGTACCCTCCCCTACCCCCAGACAGTCTAGGTGCTTAAAGCCCAAATACATCCTTTACCCCAACCTCACCTTCCCTTTGAGGCTTCCACCCTATCCAAGCTTGGAAAGACAGCGAGTTAGAGGGAGTACAGAGCCTGGCACTGGAGAGCAGTCACCCAATCCCCCAGTGGCAGGAACATCCTCATTCATTTGTAAACTGGGTAGAACCTTGTTGGAGAGCAGCCAGCCAGCCTCCAAGCCAGGAAGGCCTGGCTGCAAGGCCTGCCCTGAAACCTCCTGGTTGCGAAGCCTTGGGCAATCACTTAACCTCTCAGAGGCTCAAGCCCCTGAGATCTTTATTTGTTACATTGGGGCCCACCTGCAAGACAAGGGCAGAGGGAGGTGGCAGTGTCAAGGAGATCCCAGTTTCCTTCCTCTCCTTAAAATGCTGGCATTGGTGACATCATAGACTTGGGTGTGTGGGAACTAAGGAAGGGTGTAATGGTGCCCTTGAAAATCCAACCCCAGTATCACTCCCTTCCTGTCAGACCTCAAAGCAGGAAGGTACCAGGTCCAAAGGGCTACAGGAAAGGGAGAGCAGGGCTCAAGGTTGGACTCAGCATGTCTGGGCCTGATTCCTAGAGCCCCCGTTCATTCACAAGATCACAGAGAATGACATGCATGCCTGGGAAGGGCCTGGCCAGTCCCACTGCGTACTGTTCAGAGCTCTAATTATTTGTTCATTTCTCTTTCAGCCACTGGAATGAGCCAGAAGGCTCAGCCTTCTGCTCCCCAAGGGGACCCATGGAGCCCAGAGTCCATTGGAGTCCTGTTAGATGTGTGGGCCTCCCCTGATATCCAGGCTATGAGGGAATCTGGGGAGAGACACTGGGTCATCTATAAGGCTATAGCCAGCAGGTTACACAAGGAAGGTGTGAAACGCAGCCGGTGGCAGTGTCAGGAAATGATGCTGGCTTTGGAGGATTTGTATTGGACTATTCAGCAGACCAACCAGAGAAGGCAGGGTGAACCCATCCCCTGCCCATTTTATGAGGGTTTGGAAAAAGTCCTGCCCTTCACTTATGCCTGGTATGAAGGCCCTGGATGTGACCTCTGTGATGCTAAGCCCATAGACCATGAATCCTCAGGTAAGTACTGGGAAAACGGATTTAGGAGAATTACAGTGCCTGGGCAGAATACCTCAGGCAGACTGAGAGCAGGGTTCCCTGCCCTCCCTGGAGGACAGCAGAATAGGCCATCTGGGTGAAGTCCTTCCCATGGTTCTCCCCCTTGGCTCATCATACAAATGGAACCCCAGGGTCCATCTGAAGCCCCACCTGGGAACCAGCAGAAGGACAGGGGACCATTGAGAGAAAGCTTCTAGGAATAGACTTTTGAACATTTTTACCTCTTCTCACTTTCACAGGGGAATACAGTTGGAACCCCGTGCCAGTGTGGATTGCTCCCTGGCTGGGTCAGTTGCCACCTGACATGATCACATGGAATGGAGCCTCCATTGGTGAAGGGGAGAACAGAGTAACAGGCCAAAATAGCCTGCAGGAGCCACCACAGGTGATCCCATGGACCCCCAGCACATGTATCTACAGCCCAGACCAAATGACCAATGGGAACAACCCCCAAGGTTCACTACAGGAGATTATGTGGACCCCAAGGCCTCTCATCATGTTGTCAGATCAATTCACCCCACAGTACACATTCAGGCAGACACCACAGATCATCCCATTTCATCCAACACAACTTCCCTATATCCAGCTTCAAGGGACCTTTGAGAACAACCCCCATTTTCAACCCTGGGTCATCCCTTCAGCTGTTCCTGTCTCTGACCTCATGGAAGATGAAGAGGCCGGTCAGCATATCTCCCAAGATAGACCCCAGGGAACCCCTTCCTTGGATACCTCTTTAATGAACATTGACCATGAAGCTTCAGTTGGAAACAGATACCAAGAACCAACATCATTGATCCCACAGACTGTGTCTGCTCTTGATCCAATCCAGAATCAGGAGCCAGCTGACAATGACTCCCAGGGTCATACTACACAGGAGATTTCTGACACCCCAGAATCCTGTATCCAGAAGCAGGACACCTATGAATTTCAGGTCCCCCATCCAGGCTTAATGTGGCCACCCCCACTTCCCTACCCTCATGTCCACCCACAATTCTTCCCCCCACCTCTGTGTTTCTTTCCTCATTTCTATATCCAAACGCCATAAGAACGTAAAATTAAAAGTATAATTTTTTCCACAGAACCAAGGTATTCCTGTTGCCTTCTTTGCAGAGGACTTCTGATTTGAGACCTTGGCTGGGTCCCTAGACTCCTGCTTTCATGTACTCATTTTACCTCTCTCCTTCCTGGCTGAATATGGCTAAATAATCCAAGTTGTTCCACAAATCTGTAGATGTCATTTGTCTGCAGATAAAGGGACATGGTGGGGGCATCCCACATGGAAGAGAATAAACCAAGAGTAAGCAGGAGGCCCGGCCATCAGATGTGAACTGAAGGGGTATCCCAGCTGCACCATTGGTAGGGGCTCCTCCTGGAGGCTGGGCCAGGATCTCTGGCCTCTGGAGCCCATGGGATATAAACTACGTCCTCTTCCAATCCAAACTGCTTCCTCGAACGTTGGCTCTGCTTATTGCCTGAGTTCTTAGGAAACCATGTCTATGCTTTCCCCACAGAAGGCAGCACTAAGCTAAGAAATAAAATTGTCATGTCCTATCAGCATTTCTTTTTTGGGGGAGGGGGGAGAGGGAGAAGGTAGGGCAATTGGGGTTAAGTGACTTGCCCAAGGTCATATGGCTAGTTTTTGTGTTAAGTGTCTGAGGCCACATTTGAACTCAGGTCCTCCTGACTTCAGGGCCGATGCTCTATTCACTGTACCACCTAACCGCCCCCCCCATCAGTCTTTCTTTAGTAATTACCCCCTTCATATGGCACCTAACTCTCTGTTACCATGACCAAAACTCAACTTTAGATCCTCATCCTTTCAGGGACCTGATTAGGACCTTTGCCCTCATCATCTCTCTGCTTTTCCCCCAAGTTGTTTATATTGTGGAAGTTATCTTAAAGATTATTTGCAAATGACTCTAATTTGACAGATGGAGAAACAGAGGCACAGAGTGTAAATGAGTGTCTTAAGCAGAGCTGATATTTGTCCCCAGGATCTTGACTATAAAGGCTATGTTTTAACAGGTACAATGGAGAGGTCCAGATAAAGTCTTAAGTACTTCGAGGAGGGAAAGGTCAATTCCAAGTAGGAGAAAGGAGTGGAGACACTGACCTCTACACCTTTTACAGATGCTACTTTGTTAGGTTCAACCAGTTCACTCAGTTCTTCCCAAAGATTCCAGCCTGTAGAGATCTCCTTCCTCAGACTCCCTGAAGGATTTGTGTGCACTGAGGGAGCTGGGCATTTATGCTTTATAGGTCCTCTTGTCCTTCCCTTCAGGTTCTTGCAAGAGGTGGTCTTCTATGCATAGTAGTTTGAGAGGTGGTCCCAAGTCCCTTTCCTCTTTGTATCTCCCACCACCACTAAGGTCAATTCCTACATCTTGGAAGACTTAGACCTTGGAATTTTTTTTAATGTTCATAACTCCTAACACACTGGTTATGAGAGAGGTGTTGAGGAAGGAGGTAACAAAATAGAGGAAAAGATCAGAAAATTAGTTAACTAATTAGATTAGGACAATTCTGACTCATATGCTGTTCGAAAAAAGCAGATTTTTTTTTCATAAAAATCTGTGAAGTTTTATATGACCACATGCAAAGTGAATTGAGCAGAACCAGCAGGACATTGTATACAGGAAAAGAAAAACTATGTGGATAAGTTACAAGGATGAAGCTAATCTGATAGCCATGTTAATAAACCTGAAATAAAAAATTCTCTCCACCTCCAGAGAGAAATGAGGAAGTGATTATAAATTGAAGCATAATGTTCCAGTTTCCTTGTTTTCCCTGTGTGTGTGTTTTCTATTATAACATGCATAGTATGGAAATGTGTTTTTCATGATTTCACATACAATTAACATCTTATTGCACGTCTTCTCAACATGTGGGTAGAGGAAAAACACAGTATTTGCAACTGAAATTTGTTTTTGTTTTCTTTTTTTTTTTATTTACTTATTTACTTTTAATTTACAAGATTCAGTTCCACAATCACTTGAGTTTCAGATTTTCTCCCCTCCCTTTCCCCCCCCCCATGGTGGTGTGCAATCATGTATAGGATCTGCAAATACTTTCACA
>JAQQSV010014499.1:0-12276 GCA_028646515.1 Pseudochirops corinnae
AACATTTCTTTGCTGGTTCCCTTTGCAAGCATTACACATTCAAAATTAGATATAAATGTGCTTTCTGTTGGAACCTGGAGTTCCAACTCAAGTTTACCAGAACATAGCTTTTAAAACACATTTAAATGGAAAAGAAAATGTTGAGCTTTTAAAAAACCAAGGCCATGAAGTGATTTCTCCACAGGTACTAAAGATTTTTTTCTCTTATCTGAAAGCATTTAAAGTAAAACTTTAGGCTCCTTTTTGTCATTTAAAATTTACCCACGCAGAAAACAACCACTTTAGCAAAAAGAAAAAAAACAACCCTGGAAACCAGGTGGGTGCCCATCAGTTGGGAAATGGCTCAACAAATTGTGGTATATGAATGTTATGCACTTCAACAAGCTATGGAAAGACTTCTATAAATTGATAGAGGTCAAAGGAAGCAGAAATGGGAGGGCAATGGGCATAATGACTATGATTATCAAAATGGGAGGATCGCTCCAAACAAAGCCAAATTTGATGCAATTGCAGCACTTAGTCTTGACCCCAGAGAAAAGATGAGGAAGTGCTCCTCCCTCTTCTCGGTAGAAGTGCGCCACTGTGGTCAGGAATGTGTACTGTCAGTCATGGTCCCTGCACCAGTTTGTTTTTAGGAGGGATTCTTGAGTAGGAGAGGGGACTGACCGAAGGTAGGTGAACTGAATGGGATGTAAAAACAAAAGGCAGTGATGCAACTTTTAAAATAAAACTCCCAAAGAGAATAGAAGTCTCCCCAATTGCTGGAGAGTGTCTAACTGCAGAGCAAAAGTCCAATATTAGCATTTTGAAAAGAAGGTAGTTGTCACACTTAATGTCCCACAAGACCTACCCGAGTGATCTGAACCCTTCTCTCTCTGCCATCAGGCATCTTGGCTTTGAATAACTCCTCCCCTATACCTTTGGCTTCTGCCAGCCTGCACACTCTGCCTTCATCTAAAGAATCTCCCTTGGGTATTTTCTCTGGGCCCTGCCCCTTGGTCAGTCCCAGGGGTTACAAAGACCTGCAACACCCCACGTCCCTGTGCTTTCCTGCTTCTGTTCCTTGGCTCAGATTGGTGTTTAGGCCAAGAGCAGTATCCCTTGCCATCCCTAGTTGAAATGTGACTTCCTCCCCCAGTCCCCTAGTGAGAATGGCACTACCCCTCAGACCACATCTAACTACTTAGGTACTAACTTTCTAATGTACACATTTAATAGTAATGCCTTTTAACCAATCCCCAGCCCCAACTATAGTGCTAACTCTACAAAGGCAGGGACTGCACCTTATCTAAACCATGTATGTCCCTCAGTGCCTAGCACACAGTAGGTAATTAATGTTTGCTGTTTGAGTCATTCATGCTGAGTGAATTTGCTGCCTAGAGGCTCCTAGGTAGCATAGTTGATAGATCTCTGGTCTTGGAGTCAAGAAGACCTGAGTTCAAATCCTGCCTCAGACAGTATGTGTGTGTGTGTGTGTATGTGCATGTGTATTTGTGGGGAGTGCAGTCCCAGGGAACATAGCACTTGACTGCTCAGCTCCTCTTGGACACGGCCTTTGGTTTGAAGAGTGGTAGGTTACATAGATATGCTAGAGTCATTTTTTTTCACTTGAGAAGTGACTGGTTTGGACCACACATCTTCTATGTTAAGTCCTTTCAGCTCTCATTTTGTGATCCTATGAGCCATTGGGCATGGCCTGGACAAACATACAGAGGTGGGAAATGGACACTTGACAAGGATTAGAGGACAGATACCAGTCTAGCTTGTCTGAGCCCAATTGTGGAAGGCCTTCAATGCCAAGTTAACAAATGAGTGATGTTTTGCTCGGAGAGAGGAGCAGAGCACACCTGGGTAGAGAGGAGCTGACCTTGGCGCACTGCAGTACCAGATGATCAATGGCTACAGCTCCAGCCCAGTAGCTTGTTTTTATGAAGAAATATGTCTCGATCTGGAAGCACATTATGTTGTTGTTTATACTTGATGGCATCATTAATGGTGCCAACTGGGAGGGTAAAATAAATGTTTTCCTAGAAAATGGAAGAACAAGATGGTTTCAGCTGGAGACAGAGACAGAAAGTACAGTGTGTCTGGATCACTATCAAGCATTCCTTATTGTATTAAGACCTATCAGCAAAGAGGTGCATGATGGGTATGAGCAGGCTGTAGCCCAGAACAAACAGAAAACAGCAAAGAAGAATTTGAATAAAGGCTGCCATCAGAGAAATGGAGCATGGGCTGATCATGTCACAAGAGGGAGGGAAGACCCCTCGAGAACCTGTGTGCATGACTGGTCTCTTCATGATGTCAAGAGAAAACAAAGAAGGCTCCCAGCATATGGACTATCACTTAAGAGGCGGGGTTGGAATTTGCTAGCAAATGCTGGTCATGTCAAAACATTACTAATAGCTAGCATTTGCAGAGCACTTTCCATATGTTATCTCATTTGATCCTCGCAACAATTCTATGAAGCAGATGCAGTTATTGCCCCCATTTTATAGGCGAGGGGCCAAGTGGCTTGCCCAGCATCATACAACTAGCAAGTATCTGAGGCCAGATTGGAAGCCAGGTCTTTCTGACTCCAGGTCCAGCTCTTTATCCACTGTGGCTTCCCCTAGTGGCCTCTTACAACAAAATTATCAATAAAATTTAAAATAAAAATAAAGTAGATAAATCTGTTCCAATGCAGGCATCCCAGAATGGGCAGGTAGGGCAGCCAGGAGCCTCAGTTACCTGACTGAAGGGCATGTCCTCATCCTTGGTAATTGATCCCCATGGGAATGAACAAACTGGTGAGTCACAGACTCCCCAAAAGAGGAAAGAAAAAGGCCTGCATCCTCTCACAAGGGAGATCTCCTTAGGGAACAGAAGAGCTCAATTTAAGCCCCTTGGACGTCCCAGAGTTGGTCTGGGAGTTTCAGTTGGTGCTATGGCCTGGTCTGGTCTGGAAGACTGTCAGAACTTCCAAACCAAATAGAAGATAAATACCAACTTAAATAATATATAAGATGGGGATTTTTAAAGGGCCAGGAGGATAAACCCATGAGACCGATCAAGAAGGGCCAGTTCTGTTCTAAAATGTAGATTTACTGCAATGGGTTTTTTTTTTCCTATGACTACAGCTTTGACCAAGCCATTAACTGTCGTGTGCTCTGGAATATTTTATCACAGTCCATTTTCATGGAAGTCATTTTTAGCCCAGTCTAAATTATATGTGTTAAAAGGATACATGAATTCATTAAATTATTTATAACTCATCTCATTATTATACCCAGCTTGACATCTCCGGCAGTTGCTAATTTTTAACCAATTTAACAGAATGTCCTTTGTTGGGAATTAGGCTGCAATACTTCCAACTAATCAGAGGTGAAGTAAAAGAAAGCCTTATGAAGAAGAGAGCTGCTTGGAGGGCCTTGTATGACTTGCCTGACATTTGCTAATAATGCCTTCAATTTCATGTTGAACCTGAGGAAAGAACAAGGAATCTGTCCTCGATTCAGTCACCAAATATTTCTCGTAGCCCTCTGCTAGGCACAAATCGGGGAATTCAGGGATGATAAAGATCTATCCCTTGCTTCCAGGGAATTGACAGTATAAGAGGGAAGATGAGACATTACACATATAATGTGAGGATCAAATGAGATCATGTAGTGAAACCACATTATAAACTCCAAAGTTCTATGCAAATTAAGATATTAATCCTAGGCAGTCAGAGGCAAACCCACCTTTAAATACAGTGTATTCTTTCCTCAGTTGGAAAGGACCTTAGAGATAAGCTAGGCTTATTGAACCAGCACAGCTCCTAGGAATCACTTTCTGTCAAATGCTCACAAACTGTCTATTTAAGAGTCTATTCAAAGACCAACATTTTTAATCAGTGATTTTGATGAAGACACAGAGGTAGCACATTTATCACGTGTGGGTCCTTTGAAGGTAGGAGGGATCCCTAACGTACCAAATATCAGGCTCTAAAAAGATATTGACAGGCCAGAATGATGGGCTAGACAGAAAATGAAATTTTATTGGGATAAATGTAAAGTTCCACACTTGGGTTTCAAAAAATCAACTGCACAAGTGTAATACTAGGGGGAAGGGAGAAGGGGCTTTGGCTAGACAAAAGCTTGGAAAGAAGATCTGATAGCCTTAATGAATTGAAAACTCTATATGAGTTAATTTATAACACGTCAACCTCAAAAGGTAACACTATCCTGGTCTGTATCAAGATAAATATACTGCACAGGAGAAAGGTGATGGTCCCATTCTATTCTGTCCTAATTAGTCTGGGACTGGCATATTCAAATCTAGGCCAATTAAGGTGAAAGACAGAGGTACAGTCTGAAGAAGAGAGAGGTATGCACATACAGAGGGGGCAGAGTTGTTGGGTTTTTTTTTTTAAGAGGGCAAGATAAGGGGGCAAGGAGGTAGAGAACCAGAGAAAAGGGGAAAGGGTGGGGGAGAGAGAGAGAAACAGACATTTAGGGGGAAAGGAGAAATTAGGAAGGCATCTCTTTCCCCAGGACCCCATTGGCCTGGGGGCAATCATCCACCAGAACAAACGAGTGAGAACTTTCCTTCAGTAAACACCATGGTGTCTCCTCTTCATTTGTTTCTGGCCAAGACTGTCCCACTGTTGGACACTGAGACCTCCAGCAGACTTCAGTTCAGTAATAAAGCCAGTTATAGAGGGCTGCTGAGATTTCAAAACTATTTGCAAGAGATTTCATTACTCCCTCTCCTCTTCACTCATACCCCACTTCCCACACTTATAGGTCTACAGTAGATGTTATACTAAAGACTCCCTGGGCTAAAGACCACAGGCAAGGAGCAGAGCTCATAGCAAATTCAGTTACAAGTATGAATTATAATCATTTGTCAATGTAAGGAAAGTTGAGCACTTTGCCAAACCCATCATTCCAGGAAGAGACTGACTAAATCCATTGCACAATGCTGAGGTGAACAGGTACTACCTCCTTGTCAAGTTTCACCATTCTCCCCTTGCCTGAGGCAGGTAAGGGCATAAAAACAAGAATGCTTCAGGTGAAACAGATGAGTGATTGTCATCCATAATTGAAGAGGAACAAGGAGGGAGCCTCAAAGCCTGGCTCTTAAAGCAGAGCATCTGAGACTTAGAGCTGGAAGCTGAGGCACAGAGAGGTTGTTTCTTCCTAAAGGTCACATAGTTGGTAAATGGCATGGCTACAGTGTGAATTTTTTACCTGTGTGACCTGGAACAAACCACTTAACCTTCAGGAAAAAGAGGGGGTTGGACTGGATAACCCTCTAAAATCCTTCCTGGTAAGCTAGATGGCACTGCAGTGGATAGAGCACAGGGCCTGGAGTCAGGAAGACTCATCTTCCTGAGTTCAAATCCAGCCTCAGACACTTCCTAGCTGTGTGACCCTGGGAAAGTCACCTCATCCTGTTGGCCTCAGTTTCCTCATATGTAAAATGAACCAGAGAAGGAAATAGCAAACCACTCCAGTATCTTTGCCAAGAAATCCCAAATGGTGTCACAAAGAGTTGGACAGGACTGAAAAATGACTGAACAACAGCAAACAACTGAAGTCCATCACTCCTTACTTCTTGGACCTCTAACCTTAGTTCTCAGACCAGAAACCATGCTCTGAAAGTTTAATCTTTGAAAGTTTAACTCTGAAAGCCCAACTTAGGACCCCTACCGCCCTCATTCATGACTGTCACACATGAGCCACTATCTCAGGGAGAGCAGGTATCAACTGACATTGGTAGAGGGGGTTTTCCTCACCAGGGGTTCCCTACATGAATGAAAGCACAGATCTAGTCCCCAAAGAAACCTCAGAGGCAATACAATAGCAGACAATAAATGGTCCTCTGAGGACCACGGTTCAAATCTAGACTACATTTCTCTTTGGTTCCATTACTTTGAGCATACCTTCACCCCTTCTTGGCCTTAACTTCCTTAGCTGTAAATTGCAGGAATTTTGTCATATGACCTCTAAGGCCTGTTCTAACTAGAGATCTAATGAATGAGTACTGCTCCCCACCCCTTACATCCTTGAGAAATGTTTCCAAATGATCAATTTATAGTTGCCTCCACTAAGAATATGTACAAAAATTCTCTGAGATAAATATCTGTGCCCACCTGGAGCAGGCCTCAGAAAAACAGAAATAAAATGATTCGTTTAAGACTAAATTTCTTTTTTCATCCCCCTGGCGACCAAACATTTTATGCCTAAAGATGGAAATGCATCATTAATTAAAGGGAGGAAGGCCAGGAAGAGAGACTCTCAGCTGTAACTGAGGCCCTTGCAGCCCAAATGAAATTTTGAATATAATGAAGACTTGAAAATGAAGTCTACCTTATCTAGGGAAAAGCTCTCGCAGCCACTGAAGATATAAATAGGGAAAAAAATCAATTAGTGCAGACTCGAAGTGAAAATCATGTGGCTTATTAGATAATGAAATTGTTTTTGGTGATGGGAATGAAAATGGATTCATTACCGAGGATGGAAACACTAATATCCGTCTCTAGCGGGATGACGTAAAAACAAATGTGAGCAGAATGGCAGACGCCCTTCTCTCCTCATTAATTGAGTTTCCTCCTTGGGTAGGAAAAAAGAAAAGACAAGATGTACTTCTTGTGCCCCAAAAGGAGGAGCTGGATTAGGTTAAAACCTGTTCTGGAAACAGAGGGTAGGGGAGGAATACATCAATTCACAGTGTGTAACTTAAGGAAAAGAGTTTAAAGAAATTCAGATCCCAAAGGAAGAAAGGATGTCGTAGTTTATGACTCCTGAGGATCTTGTGTAGACCTTGGGTACATATTTTCTGAGGTCTGGATCCAACCCTGAGCCTTTCCAAACAATGGGAAAATGGATGCTAAGTATTTCTTGGAGGTAACTCCATCCCTTCAGCATGGTGGAAGAGGCCTGGGAAAGGTATCAAAGATAGCAATTTCCTTAGCTCCACTCTTGACCTACTTTTGATCCAACTGTTTAGTGACTGCCTCTCAGGAGGAGTAGCCAGAGTTGACCTGAGACAAAAAAAGGCAGGCTTCCATGGGATGTAGTTTGGTAGGGGAAGCCATAAGAGAGTGTAGCCTGTGATGCACTGAAATTTCTACCCTCCCAAATCAGTGAGAGGAAGAAATACACTTTTACTGCCAAGGTGAGAGCTGAGCAGGGGAAGAGAAGTATTAGTGGATGAGGCCATTGATGATTGCTCGTACCCCCAGAGGTAGAATGGATAGGGGACGAGTGGACCCTAGAAAGATGAAGTAGGAACCCCCTAACATTTTATGACCTAGAACAAAGCTCCAACTACCCCCTCTTAGTTACAGCTATAGAAGTAGATTGACTAGGGATTAACCAGTGGACAGAAGTAAAAGCATCAGGGAGAAGCCTGAGGAAACATAATGAGATATTCAGTCCTTCCTCCAAGAAATGGAAATTTGCAAGTCATCAGGAAGGTTCAGAATTCCAGTTACTCCTTCTTTGTCCATACTCATGAGGGAACAAAGTCCTAAATACCAGAAAACAATACACAAATTGGCATGAGTAGACTCCTCACATATACCACGTTCAGTCATTTTTCAGTCATCCCTGACTCTTCATCACCCCATTTGGGTTTTCCTGGCAAAGATTCTGGAGTGGTTTGCCATTTTTTTTCTCCAGCTTATGTTAGAGATGAGGAAATTGAGGCAAACAGGGTTAAGTGACTTGCCTAGGGTCACACAGCTAGTAAGAGTCTAAGGCCTAATTTCAACTGAGGAAGATGAGTCTTCCTGACTCCAGGCTGTGATAGATGTGATAGATGATCATTGTCCACTGTGCTACCTACCTGCCCATACACTATGTGCTAGCCCCCAAATAAGACCTAGGCATATAGAGTGGCCAACCATGTGATTAGGCCTGGGTGTAGAGAAAAGTACACAGTGGAAGAGGTATACCAGGAAAATACATTTCGTAAAGGATAAAATGAACTCTGCTGTGTGGCTCTGTCAGTATTTAGCTGAAGTGAAAGTACAGAAAATCACTGGAGTTGAGGAGATTGAAGAAAGGCTTACTATGGCCACTCCATCATTCCCGAAACTTGTTATCTTGCAGTTCAAAGCCCACCACTTCCTAGCGTCTCTCACCTTGCAGAGGCTTCTCTTGGTGCACCCTCCATCCGCACCATAATCCAGGCAAAATTTGTCTGCTAAGCTTCCCTTTTGTGTTTGTTTGCTTGACTCTCGAAGCTCAGAAGTTTGGTTCAAGTACAGTTTGGCCAAGCGACTCCAGTGGTGTTTCTTACTGAGCGTTGATAGTACTGTGCCCTGGCAGCTAATGCTCAGTCAGTCAACTTGCACTTTTTAAAAAACCTACCTACAAGCCAGGCACTGCTCTAAGAGCTTGTGATACAAAGAATGGTAAGAGCACAGTCCTTGCCCTCAAGGAACTTAGTGGAGCGGGGAATCCATGCAAAAAATTGTACATGAAAGATATGTGCCATAGAAATGGATGGTAATCTGAGAAGAAAAGTATGGGGCGGGGGGCTTCTGCAGAATGTTTGACTTTAGCCGGGACTTAAAGGAAGCCAGGATGTGGAGAAGAGGAGGGAAAGAATTCCCAGCATGGAGTTGGAAGAAGGACTATCATGGGTGAGGAGCAGCAGCATCATTAGATCAAAGAGTGTGGGTGGAGGAATAAAGGATAAGAAGACTGGAAAGATGGGAAGGGGCCAGATTGTGAAGAGCTTTAGATGCCACAAAGGATCATGTATTGATCATGTGGGCAATAGAGAGCCATTAGAGTTTACTGAGTAGAGAAGTGACGTGGTGGGATCTGTACTTTAGGAAAATCATTCTGGTGGCTAGGTGGAGAATAGACTGGAGGGGGGAGGGACTTGAAGCAGGGAAACCATTCACAAGGCTACTGCCAAAGTCCAGGTGAGAGGTGGTGAGGGCTTGCCCCAGGGTAGTATCTGTATGAGTGAAGAGAAGGGGCCATACATGAGACGTGTTGTGAATGTAGAAATGACCAACTTTGACAATTGGATATGTGGGGTGAGTGTGAGTGAGGAGTTGAGAATCATGCCAAGGCAGTTACCTTGGATGATTGAGAGTATGATGGTGCCCTGGACAACAATAGGAAAGATCAGAAGAGCAGAGGGTTTGGAAAGGAAGATATTGAGTTCCATTTTGGACATGTTGCAATACTGATGGAACATCTCATCTAAGGTGTCCAAAAGGCAGTTGGTGGTGAGATGCTAGTGCTCTGGAGAGAGACTTAGACTGGATAAATAGATCTGGGAATCATCTGCAAATAGAGAAGATCACTGAAGCTGTGGGAGCTAATGAGAGTGTAGAATGGGAAAAAAGGAGAGCCCAGGACAGAGCATTGGTGTCCACTCACTGGGAGGAGATTTGATATTGACAGTGACCTAAGGAAGAAGACTGAGAGAGTGGCCAGATAGACAGGAGAACCAGTAGCGAACAGTGTAATGAGAGAGGAGAGAGGTTCCAGGAGGAGAAGATAGACAACAGTGGCCAGTGTCAGAGAGAGGCCAAGAAGGATATGTATTGAGGAAAGGCCATTAGATTTGGCAATTGAGAAGAAATCACTGGTCACTTTGAAGAGCGTAGTTTCACTTGAATGATGTGGTAGGAAGTGAGATTGCAGAGGGCTGAGGAATAAGTGAGAGAAGAAGTGGGAACAGCTTTTTCAAGACTTTGAGAAAGAAAAGCAAGGTCTAGGATGAGGATTTGAGGGAATTGTAGGGCATAGTGAGGGAGAGTTTAAGAATTAGAAAAGGGAGTAATAAATGGGACAATCTACTGGAGAAGATGAGGGGGGATAGGATCAAAGGTACATGGAGAGAGGCCTTGGCCTTGACCAGGAGAAAGACTTGAATAAAAGAGGAGAGAATTGCCTAGTGCCTGCTAAGTGTCAGCCTCTGTGCTGGGAGCTGGGAATACAGAGGTAAATATCAAATAGTCCCTGATCTCTAGGTGCATACATCATCTGAGGGAAACAACATACATCCATATAAGTGAATGCAAAATCTATGTAAATAGAGGGTAATTTTGTCAGGAAGTGAGGAGGGAAGGCATTATAGACAGGAGGCACTGCCTATGCGAAGGTAGAGGGGAAAGTATGAGTCAGTTTGGTTCAGGGTGTGAAGGGGAATAATGGATAATAATGCTAAGGAAAGTAGGCAGGAGCCAGATTGTGGCTCACTTTAAATGCCACATAGAGGAGGATAGAACCAGGAGCAAGACAGGTTAGAAACCAAAAAGGGGACTGAGCTAGTCTTCCAGCCCCATTACTTTAGGTCAAGACAAAGGTATGACTTCCTACAAGAATCTGAGCTGACCAAACCAGCCTCAAAAGTGCCAAGTATTGGCTCCAGACAAACGAATCCATCCTGGGAACAGACCCAGTCATTGGGATCCAATCAGGACCTGGTTTTTATCTTGACTGAGTTCCAGTGGGAACCCCCCTACCCTGGAGCTAGTGGTATGAACAATCAGGACTCTAAACAAAGTCTCCCGGCCCACTCGATTTATGGAGTTCATTGGGAGTCTCCCTGATTAAGCCCTTAAACAACAACTTGGAAGTCCTCTCTTCACTCTCCATTTATTTGACTTTTGCTGGAAAGGGAAGAATGGGCCTTGCCAGTAATTGACTGGCTAGAACTTGATCTCTTTTTCTGTGAAAGTTATGAGGAATTGTGCAGTGGTCACATAGAGTAACCTCTCATCAAGGAGAGGAAGAGCACCAGCTTGCATCAAATGAACTGCCCGGGGGCAAACAGGAGGTGCTTTTTTCTGGCTTACAAGTCCTTTTTTTTTAATTCCATGGGCTACCATGAAGCAAATGGATTGGAAGGGCCTGCCCAGACCTGTTTTATTCACTGCCAACCCAACGGAAATCTGCTAATAAGAAAAGTGGGGAACTGAAGTGCTGACCTAGATTAGCCTAAACGATAACAAACGACACATCACCATTCATTACTTCGGCCATCAGAATCAAGCGGAGTGCCTGAAAATTGCTGTGCCATGCACTTGGAAATCCAGAAGGGCCCAGAAAGCTCTCATGATGGATGGGCCTTACTTCCCAATGCTAGACAGCTCAGCCGCTGAATGCCTGCTGATCCAGAGAGGGAGGTTCGATTTATGGCCAGTACCCTCGTGCTACTTGTGGATGGTATCAAGACTTTCGATTTCAAACTATTAATATGAAACCAGGAGGAAAGTGTTGGGGAAACAAAGGGTCATTGTGGCAGTGCACTTTGTAAAGAGGGAGGAAATAAAAAGGGGTGTCATGTCCAAGTAGAAAGGAACAGGTTTGGGGAGTGCAGGTTAACTCTTTCAAGTTACTAGTCATTCATTCTTTCAACAATGATAATAACTAGCATTTGTATATCACTTTAAGGTTTGCAAGGCACTTTACAAGTATTATCTCATTTGATCCTCACAGCAACTTTGGGAGGTAGGCACTGTTATTATATCCATTTAACAGATGAGGAAATTGAGGTTAAGTGCCTTGCCCAGAAGTACAGCTTGGAAGTACAGCCAAATTCATAGCCTGGTCTGTCTGATTGCAGGTCCAGCCCTCTATCCACTGTGCAACCTAGCTGCCTAGCCAGCATTTATTAAATGTCTCCAATGTGCCAGGTACTGTGCTAAATGCTGGGGATATAAATGCAGAAATAAGCAGTCCCAGCCCTTCAATAGCTTACATTCTATTCAGGAAAAGCAACACATATTCAGATAAATGAATATCAAATATACAAAGTAATTTCTAGAGGAGGGACTAGCAAGACACTGGGCAGGGAGAATCTGTAAAGGCTTCATGTAGGATGTGGCATCTGAGCCTCAAAGGAAGCTAGCGATTCTCAGAGACAGAGGTGAGATGGGAAAGGTATTCAAGGCTTGGGGGAGAAGGTGAAGAAGGAATACTGTGTACACAGGGGAGCAAGTAGACCAGTGTAGCTAGAATACAGAGTGTGGATGAAAGGGAATGGTGCATAATACTCCTGAAAAAGTTGATTGTCAGTGTTTCAAATGCCAAATGGAGGAATTCTCATTTGATACTAGAGGCAATAGGGAGCCATTGGTGTTTCTTGAGCAAGGGAGTAATATCCTTAGACCTTTTTAGGAAAATCACTCTGGTGGCTGAATGGATGATAGATTGGAGACCAGTTAAAAGACTGTTGCTACAGTCCACGTTGAGAGGTGAAGACCTGAACTAGTATGGCAGCTATGTGAGTGGAGACAAGGGACAAATGGGAGAGAGTGGCAGTGGAACCATTAAG
>JAQQSV010014500.1:0-12276 GCA_028646515.1 Pseudochirops corinnae
AATGAGATATTTCACATTGCCTTCTATTTTTTCATTTGTTTGGATCTGTTTTATCGTATCTTGATTTCTCATAAAGTCATTAGCTTCCATTTGCTCCAATTGAATTCTGAAGGAATTATTCTCTTCAGTGAGCTTTTGAAATTCTTTTTCCATCTGGCAAATGAGGCTTTTTAAGGCATTCTTGTACTCATTGGTTTTTTTGGGCCTCTTTTTGCCATTTGAGTTAATCTATTTTTTAAGGTGTTATTTTCTTCTGTCAGGTTGTTGACTCTCTTTTCATGATTTTTTTGCATCATTCTCATTTCTCTTCCCAATTTTTCCTCCACTTCTCTTACTTGATTTTCAAAATCCTTCTTGAGCTCCTACATGGCCTGTAATCAGTTCATATCAGTTCTTGGAAGCTCTTGTTGCAGGAGTTCTGACTGTGTTGTCTTCCTCCCATTCCATGCTTTGATCCTTTTTGTCACCAAAAAAGGAATCTAAAGTTGGATGGCTGTGCTTGCTTTGCTTCCTTTGCTTGCACATGTTGCCAGTCAATTAACTTGCATTTTGAGGTCTTTTCCACAGTAGAACTCTGCTTCCAGAGGGAACAGCTTTGTCCCATATCATAACTTTTCTAGTTGACTTTGTGAAATAACATAAGAAAATGTCATTTGGTGGAACTGCCAATTAACATTTTTAAAAATTGCATATTTTGTATTTTGTGGAAATCTTATAAATTTATGAACCTCAGTGACTGGTGACTGATAAGTTTCTAGTGGACCTACATCTACTTCTTTGCCCAAATTCTATACTGAAATCTTCAGTCTTTGGATCTGGTCTATCTTCCTTTTTTTTTTTTAAATGGAGAGAACTCAGAATTATACTTACATATAAAAGCATTTATAAGAGTAAAGGAATTAGTTTCCACTTTTATAAAGATTATACGTATGCAGTTACACAAAACATATTTCTGTATTACCCATGTGTAATGCCAATGTGATACCCACAGCAGCTGCTATGACTATGCAGATGTATTTTCAGGTAAATTCGCAAAATATGATAAACTGTCTTCATTAAATGCAAAACCAAAGTATTTATTTAGATTAGAATACCAAGAGGTAATATTTAACAAGGTATTGATCATCACCACTCCAGGGAGTACTGACATCTTATGCCTTGTTAGGCCTCCCTACAAGCAAGTTTCCTTAGTTCCTCCCTCTCCTCACTGAAGCTGCTTCTCTCTCTGAGCACTGTGTCACTCTCACTCCCTCCTCTGCTTCTCATACACTACCCTCTCCTCAACATTCTATTTCTGATAAAATTATGCTGGCTAAGCTCCTCTCACTCTTAACTCTATGTAACCTCAGGCCCCATGTGACTCAAAGCAGTTCACACAGGCCTATTAATGGATGGGGAAGATCTTTTTATTCCATTGACATTACACCATGTTGCAAAATAAAACACAGGACCCTTCCTCCTTCCCCCTTCCCTCTCAAAAAAAAGAATAAAAAAAAAGTTTGGATTTTCATTGAGCCTCCATTAGTTCTTTCTTTTGGAAGTAGATAGCATTTTTCAGTTAGTTCAGAGTTGGCTTGGATTGTTGTATTGCTGAGAATAGCTGAGTCATTCACAGTTGATCATCATATAATAATACTGTTACTGTGTATGATGTTCTTTCATTTTGCCTCAGTTGATGTAAGTCCAGGTTTTTCTGAAAGCATCCTGCTAGTCATTTCTTATACCACAGTAGTATTTCATCACAATCATATACCACAACTTGTTTAGCCAGATGGAATGTCATGCTTGAGGAACAGCAAAGAGGCCAGTGTCACTGGTTCTTATAGGACGTGGAGGGGAATAAAATGTTAAGGGGTCCTTTTTAGACACAAACAGGATTTTATATTTGATCCTGGAGAGAATAGGGAGCCAGTGGAGCTTACTGAAAGGAGTATGACCTGGCCAGATTGGCACTTGAGGAAGATTAATTTGATATGTAAGTGGAGTCTGAATTGAAGTGGGGAGACAGGCTGGTAACAGTAGTCCAGGCATTAGGTAATGATGACGACCTGCATGCTAGACTTTAGGCTATATGAGGAGACAAAAAGGGTGCTTGTCTTTCTGGTTGTCTGTGTGAAGATGGTGGTATGCATAACAGTAATAGAGAAGTAAGAAAAAAGGGAAAGTTTGAAGGGAAATATAACAAGTTCTGTTTTGAACATAAGTTTGAAGATGTCTTATACTTGATTAAAATTTCTGCATTTTGCAAGAGTTCAGTTTGGATTTGGCTAATGGTTATGCTTTTTACATCACTGCTAAATTATCTAACACCAAAAAAAAGTCAATTCTATACAAGAAAAGTATTTCTATGTGTGAATATTTGAGATGAAATATATAAACAAAAATTATTTATGGAATTATGGTTTTAATATTATAGATCAAGCTTATTTTATGGGGCATCTAAGTGATAAAATAGATAAAGTGCTGAGCCTGGAAGACCTGAGTTCCAGTCAGACCTTGGAGATGTGGCTGTTAGACCCTCAGCAAACTGCTTGACCTTTGTTTGCCCCTATTTCCTTATCTGGAGAATGGGTATAATAATACCTATAATAATACCACCTGCTTCCCAGAGTTGTGAGGCTCAAGGTAGATAATAATTGTGCATAGCACCTGACATATAGTAAGTGTTATATAAATGTTAGATATTTATTATTATTAGTTACTCTCTTTATATATTTGAATTTCAGGATAAAACAGATAACTGAAGGGGCCAGATTGTTTCCTGAGTGATATTGAATTTATAGCCCAGCTCCTGAAAGTATCATTCTCTTCCTTTCTCTGTAACTATTGATACTTTCATTTTAAATGCTATTTGATGTCTATGGAAAGACATGCTGGAAACTGCAAATGAATTTATTTTGAGGAATATGATTGATGGCATAATTTTTATATTCAGTGAACTTACTGATTTGAAATAAAAGAAAAATTAGTATTAGATTTGTAAGAAGTCAATGATGTGTTCATTGCTTTATTTTACAAAAAATAAAATATTACACAATTTGATAAAAATTATCCTAAAATATTTTACACGTGAATACTTAATCCAAATCTAATACAAAATTGAGAAAAGCAGTTTTTATGTATGCTTTTTTTTCTCTACAAATTTAAATTTTCCATCTGTAAATCCTTTTTTTACAGTTGGTAGCTAAAGGCATAAAAATTGCTAATGTACCTTCCAGTGAGAGAGCAGCAGCACCTGGTCATTTCCAGGAGCAGAATGAACCAGGCAGCCCTCCTTCTCAGGTACAGGTGAAACCTAATATGCCAGTTATCTCCATCACATCAGCTTTGAAAGAAGTGGGTGTGGTAAGTTCTTTGAAATTTTGAACTAAGAAAAGATATAGGTGCATGAAAATGATCTGATATTTTAGAAGCAAAATGTTAAGTGAACCAGTTATCAATTCTTGATATTTGAACTACTTAAGAAAAGCAAAATAATTATTTCTTCATAAGAACGTTGAAGTTGTTTTGCGATTGATACTTTGTACACTGGAGCCTCAACTCAGGTGTCAGGATTGGGATTGTCTTTTAAGTGAACTTCTTTGTAAATGTCCTTTATTTTTAGTGACCTTTTTCTCATTCCTCCCCTTGATGGGGAGATACCCTAGGGCTTTGGGGCGGGGAGGAGTCCTCTACTTTCTCTAAACTCTTTTTTAACTCCTCACCTTTGTCTCATAGATTTGTAAACTTCTAAAACACTGACACAGCTCAAGGACTACCTTCTTCATAATACCTCTTCTTATCCTTCCCAATCACCTGTGTTCTCTCTCAGTAACTACCTTGTTTTCATTTATATCCATTTACTTTGTTTTTCATATCAACATGCATTTATTGAATGCTTACTAAGCTTCAGGCACTATGCTAAGTGTACAACTGTGTACATACAAAATACAAATAATTTAAAAGGTAATCACACTAGTGTTGGGAAAGGGGAAGGGGTGAGATATGGGGGGGAATAGATCAGGAAAGAGACCTTCAGCAGAAAATGGGACTTAAGCTAAGTCTTGAGGGAAGCCAGAAGGCAGAGATGAGGAGAAAGAACTAGGCATGGGAGACAGATCGTGAAAAGGCATGGAGTCAGGAGATAGCATGTAATGTTTAACGTACAGTAAGATAGCCAGTGTCACTGGATCATAGAGTATGAAAAGGAGAGAAATGTGTAGGAAGGGACCAGGTTGTAAAACTCTTTAAAAGCCAAGTAGGATTTTAAAATAGAGGTAATAGGGAACCACAGGAGTCTATTAAGTTAAGAGGGTTGACATGGTCAGAACTGCACTTCAGGAAGATCCCTGATGTCTGAGTTATAGCATGTTCTAGAGCTGGGAGAGCCTTGATGCAGGGAGACCATCCCGCAAGGTATTGCAGTGGTCAGGCATAAAATGATGGGACTCTGCACCAGGGTGTATGTCTGTATTTTCTCTGTTGATAGAATGTAAACACCTTGAAATCGGGCATTAGTGTTTGTTTTTTTTTTCTGTTTCATCTCCAGCACCCAGTTCAGTGACTGGCATAAGTAGGAATTTAATAAGTATTCATCAGTTGTTCTGTATCCTTTTAATTATGCCCCCAGTAGAACCTAAGCTACTTGAAGGATGTGGCAAATTCATATTTGTATCCCCAGTTCCCAGGACAATAGTGGATGCTTAATAAAAAATTTTGATTGATTGGTTTCAGTAATTTTCTCTTTAAGAATCCAAGATGGACCACCTTTATAGCAAATTCTTTCTATAGTTAACAATTCTGTAATCACAGTCAGGTAGGTGGTATAGTGAATAAAGCCCTCTAACGAGCCTAAAGTCAGGAAGACCTGAGTTCAGCTATGGCCTCAAGCCATAGCTAGTAAACACTTACCCTATATGACACTCCCTATCTGTTTCATTTTCTTCACCTATAATAACAGCATCTACTATCAAGTGTGATAACACATGAAAAACACTTAGTACAATGCCTGGCTCATATGAAACACTTAATAAATGCTTATCCCCTTTCCCTTCCCTAATGAAGTTCCACTGTAATTAAAGCTTGATTTATTTTAACTTCCTTTATTAACATCCTGATTTGTCTGATTCTTATATTAATTTTTTAATTGGCCATGTCATTATGTGTGTGCAAATGCAGGAATATAATCATATTAACTACTACCAGATTATGGATTTTGTCCCATTCTAATCCATATAATAATATTCTTTGTTTTTAACATTTGTAAATGTGTTTTCTTTTAAATGGTTTTCACTGTCATTTGTGGATTCATCCTTTCTGGATATTTCCAAACTCACCATCCCCCAGAATTGACTGTTCCATTGTTAAGCAAAAACAGCCAATAAAGTGACCATATCTAATAACATAAGCAATTTTCAGCCCCTTTAATTCTCTAGAGGAGTATATGTTATATTATCAGTTTCCAGGGACCAAGGTTGATTATTACAATTACTCAGACCTCACTTTCCTTTTAATGACTTTTTTCATTTACATTGACCTGTCATTATATAATTCTTCTAGTCCTCCCTCATTTCATTCTTGTGTCATTAAATTCTTTATTTTTTTTCTTTTTGGAGGGCAGTTGGGGTTAAGTGACTTGCCCAAAGTCACACGGCTAGTTAGTGTGTCAAGTATCTGAGGCTGGATTTGAACCGAGGTCCTCCTGACTCCAGGGCCAATGCTCTACTCACTGTGCCACCTAGCAGCCCCATCATTAAATTCTTATAAGCCAAAATTGAGATAGTGACAAATAAATGTGGGCTAAGCCAAAAGTTTATATTTGTGAATATTAGTACAGCTACCTAGGGTGAGAATTAACATAATATTCATTTAAAAGGAACTTCCTAATTTTCAATTAAAGGGAAAATTGTAGTGATTGTCTTTTATGTGCTATGACCTCAAGAGCTTAAATTTTTAAAACAGATGTGAAATAATTTATATCCCAATATCTTGAAATTATATTTACCAAATTAATTTGCTCTTCCCCCTGCACCCTCACCAGTCAATGTAATTTGGGTCTTTTATTTGTCAGAATGTAAACTCTCATTTTTCATGTTTGCTTTTGTTTTTGAAACAGAAATTAGTCTCTCCAACTCACAACTATATGATAATACAGGACAGAGAAAACATCAACACATTCCAATACTGTTTATAAAACATTCATTTTTGACTTATGTTGAATCACTTCACCTACTAAATCTTTAATAAGATTTGTTAATAGAGAAATTTGAATTATGTTCATTTCATTTCATTGTCCTTTCCCTTATGGAGTTAAAAGTAAGGATTGTTTAATTTCTTAAATTTGTGTCTGCAGTGCTTAGCACATTTTCTGACACATAATAAATGCTTGTTGAGGTGACACATCAATTCCTATCTCAGGTACTTAAGTAATTTGTATATTCTCTTTATGTTGCCCTGTTGCTGTATTGTCAGTGACATGGTTGACTATTTAAACATAAAGTTTTTGACCATTCCATGAGAATTTCATAAAAGAAGCAGTTGCTCCTCTAGAAACATTTTTTTCTCTATAATAACTTAGTTTTTTTTCTTCTAAAATAAATTTCTTTTGCACCTACCACACTGTTTATTCCAACTTTAGATACCATTGGGTGCACTCTAGATGGTACCCAGACTTATATGTTCTCATCGAGCTGGTCTTCTCTCTGGTTATAGTGACTGCTAATTCCTGACTACTTTTACTGGGTAAAATGTTCTTTGTCTCATCTACTTCTAATATTGCTAAACTGACTAGTTTTATATCTTTATATTTCCGCAAGTGGTACAAAATTTGAAGTAATACTCAATTGCCAAATAGTTTTTCTTTCTGTACTGACATTAGTAAACATTTCTTAATTCCAACTTTGAAAACTTTCTGAGTCTTGAAATTTTTGCTTTCATATCTTTTTGTATTTACTAACTTTTTTTTCTTCGGGATTTCCTTTTAAACTCTACAGAAAAGGTGGGGAACCTGTGGCCTTGAGGCCACATGTGGCACTCTAGGTTCTCAAGTGAAGTCCTTTGACTTAATCCAAACTTCACATAACAAAATCCCTTAATAAAATGATTTGTTCTATAAAACTTGAACTCCTTCAGAAAGCCACACCTGAGGACCTAGAAGAGCACAGGTTCCCCACCCCTGCTCTAGAGGCTTAGTTTTTAGTGAGTAGACTAATCAAAAGAAAAATTGAATATGTGCTGTCTTCCAAACAAATAATTCAGTTCTCATTTTTCATGTTTGCTTTTGTTTTTGAAGTAGAAAGCAGTCTACCCAACTCACAACTGTATGATAATATAGGACAGAGAAAATATCAATAAATTCAAATACTGTTTAAAAAAAAGCTAATTTTTGATTTATATTGAGTCACTTCAACTAAGAAATCTTTAGTGAGATGAGAACTTGTTAAAAGAAAAACTTGAATTATGTTCATTTCATTTCATTGTCCTTTCTCTGGTGGAATTGAAATAGCCCTTTTCCACTTCCCACTCCCCTCTAAAAGATAGTACTCACAAAAGATATGGATTAATCCACATATTTGATCAAATAGTTGAGAATTGGCCTGTAGACTTTATACTGAGCTTATTATTTGATTGACTTTGAAATGTTTTTTAATGTATGTAAAGTAAATCAAACTTTGCAGAAATGAACAAGTTAATATGGAGAACTTCATAATAGAGGGGAGGGGAATGATAAAAAATAACAGACTTTTAAGGAAGAATTTTTTTCTGATATGTCTTATCTTGTATCTTTCTGATTTTAAAGAATGGAAGTTTAATTGACATTCAGGAAACATCTGAAGAAATGAAAATGACTGATAATGCTCTTTCGGTGAGTAAAATTTTGTTAGCTTTCTCTCTTTACCCTTTTATTTATATAAATATTTCAAAATATGAAACTTACTATTGCAGAATAAACGAGAGATACTGCGTAGACTAAATCAAAACCTCAAGGCTCACAAAGAGGAAGAAGAAAAGACACAAACTTCTGAAATTTGTAAAATAACTATTAATGAAGACATTAAGGATCATCAGGAAGAAAAATCTGCAATATCAGAACGTAAGAAATGGGAGGCAGGAAGTCAACTGGAAATTCCTCTAGCTAAATTAACTATGGAGGAGACCTTAACTACAGGTGAGAATAATTATAAAATTGCTGGAAATTATCTCATTTTCAAAGTGAAGCAGTTACTTTACGTTATTTTTGTTAAATCATGCAAAGGGAAATGTTCATTTATTGAAATAAAAAGCAAATGTTACTCTTGTTATTAATGTACATTTTTGTGCCCTAAAGGAATCAAATCAATAAAGGAAAATTTTCTTTTTTTTTTTATTTAATTTTTTCCCCTATTTATATGTAAAAACAATTTTAAACTTTAATTTTTAATTCTTTTTTTTTAAATTTTTGAGTTCCAAATTCTCTTTCTCCTTCCCTCCCCCCTCAAGTTGAGAATGCAAGCAATTTACTATAGGTTACTTATGTGCAATGATGCAAAACCCATTTCCACATTAGTCATGTTGCAAAAGAAAACACAGACCAAAAAAAAAACCAAGAAAAATAAAGAAAAAGTATGCTTCAGTCTGCATTCAGAGTCCATCAATTCTTTCTCTGGAGATAACATTTTTTTTCACCACTAATCATTCAGAATTTCCTTGGATCATTGTATTGCTAAGAATTGAGAAATCATTCACAGTTGATCATTATACATTATTGCTGTTGTTATAAACAATGCTTATTTCACTTTATCTCAGTTCATGTAAGTCTTTACTTATTTAAGTCTGTCTTTCCAGGTTTTTCTGAGAGTATCTTGCTCATCATTTTTTATGGCAAAATAGTATTCCATCACAATTTTATACCACAAATTGTTCAACTCATTCCCCAGTTGATGGACATATCCTCAATTTCCAATTCTTTACCTCCACTAAAAGAGCTGCTGTAAATATTTTTTTTTACATCTAGATCCTTTTCCTTTTTGTTTTTTTATCTCTTTGGGATACAGACCTAGTAATGGTATTGCCTTGGCCAAAAGGTATGCATGGTTTTGTAGCTCTGTGGGCATAGTTCCAAATTGTTCTACAGAGTGGTTGAATCATCATACCACTTCATCAACAATGCATTGGTGTCTCAATTTTCCCATATTCCCTCCAGCATTTGTCATTTTTCTTTTCCATTGTAATAACCAGTCTTATAGGTGTGAGGAGGTACCTCATAGTTGTTTTGATTTGTATTTCTCTAATCAGAAGTGATTTAGGACACTTTTTCATAGAATTGTTGATGGCTTTGATTATTTTGTCTGAAAACTGCCTGTTCATAATCTTTGACCATTTATCAATTGAGAAATTACTCTTAATTTTATAAATTTGATGCACTTCTCTATATATTTGAGAAATGAGGTCTTTATAACAGAAACTAGCTATAAATTTTTTTTCACAGTTATGATTACTTTGTATTTCCCTCCATCATATTTTCCCTGTTTTTCCTACTTTCTCTGTGCTTTGTTTCTGACTTCTGCCTCCCCCAGTCTACCCTCCCTTCACTCAGTGCTTTATTGCCACCCCCTTATCCTATCTCCTTCCCCTCCCACTTTTCTGTATGTTAAGACAGATTTCTACGCCCAGCTGAACCAGTTCCAATTTGAGTAAGGTTCATGTACTCTCCCCCCGCACCTGTCCGCTATAAAAGCCCTTTCATGCCTCTTTTATGTCAGATAATTTACCCCATTCTACCTCTCACTTTCCCTTTTTTCCAGTGCATTCGTCTTTATCACCCCTTAATTTTATTTTTTAAAATAATTACCCCATTATATTCAACTCACACCCTTACACTTTGTCCATGTATATTCCTTTTAACTGCTCTAATAATGAGAAAATTTTTAGGAGTTACAAGTATCATTTTTTCCGTGTAGGGATGTAAATAGTTTAACCTAATTATTGAATCCCTTATGATTTCTCTTTTCCTGTTTACCTTTCTGTGCTTCTCTTGAGTCTTGTATTTGAAAGTCAAATTTCTATTCAGCTTTGGTCTTTTCTTCAGGAATGTTTGAAAGTCCTTTATTTCACTGAATGTTCATTTTTTCCCCCTTGAAGACCTCTACTCATTTTTTTTTTTTTTTGCTTTTTAGAGGGGGGAGGGCAGGGTAATTGGGGTTAAGTGACTTGCCCAAGGTCACATGGCTAGTAAGTATTAAGTGTCTGAGGTCACATTTGAACTCAGGACCTCCTGACTCCAGGGCCGGCACTCTATTCACTGTGCCACCTAGCTGCCCCTTCTACTCAGTTTTGCTGAGTAGGTGATTCTTGGTTATAATCCTAGCTCTTTTGTCCTCCAAAATAATCATATTCCAAACCCTCCAATCCTTCAATGTAGAAGTTACTAAATCTTGTGTAATCTTTATTTTGGCTCCACAGTAATTGAATTGTTTCTTTTTGCTGCTTGCAATATTTTCTCCTTAACTTGAGAGCTCTGGAATTTGACTAAAATATTACTGGAAGTTTTAATTTTGGGATTTCCTTCAAGAGGTGATCGGTGAATTCTTTCACTTTTTATTTTACTCTCTGGTTCTAGAATATCAGGTCAGTTTTTCTTGATAATTTCTTGAAAGATGTTCTTTTTTTTTTTTTTCCCCCATGAATTCCAGGTAGTCCAATAATTTTTAAATTCACTCTCCTGGATCTGTTTTCCAGGTCAGTTGTTTTTGCAGTGAAACAGTTCACATTTTCTTCAATTTTTTCATTCTTTGATTTTGCTTTATTATTTCTTGATGTCTCATAAAGTCATTAGCTTTCATTTGCCCAGTTCTAATTTTTAAGGAATTATTTTCATTGAATTTTTGTATATCTTTTTCCATTTAGCCAATTCTACTTTTCAAGGCATTTTCTTCAGTGATTTTTGCACCTCTTTTACCATTTGACCTATTCTGTTATTTAATATGTTCTTTTCTTCAATATTTTCTTACACCATTTTGGCAAACTATTGACTCTTTTTCATGATTTTCTTGCATCACTCACATTTCTCTTCCCAATTTTTCCTCTACCTCTCTTACTGGAAAATTGTTTCACCCTGTCCTTTTGTGGGTTCTGTCACTCCAAAATTTGTTTTGGGGTATTATTTAAACATGGTTTGGAAGGGTTTTGGGAAGAGCTTAGGTGAGTCTCTGCCTTTTTTCCACTCTCGTGGCTCTGACTCCTGTAAGGGAAATTTTTATAGAAAAAAAAAAGTTTTATCTAATCAGCACTGAGAAAACACTTAAAGGGTGGGTGAAGTTTTGCCAAAATTGAAGTTTTTGTGGTTGAATATTTAAGATCAATAATGCAGTCCTTATTTTGATTAGCTTACTCATAGAAGAAGTCTGAGCCACCAGAGTTTATAAGGAAATCCAGAAAAAGCAGTTAGCAAGTACAAAAATATATGAAAGTAAAAGCTTCTAGAATAGAAAGTTTTCAAAGTAGAAATCAAGAAATGTTTCCTAATATCAGTACAGAAAGGAAAACTATTTGTAGAACCTATATCAAATTGCATGCCACCATGCGTGGGGAGGGGCGAGGGAAGGAAGGGAGAGAAAATTTGGAACCCAAGGGATTGTGGAACTGAATGTTGTAAACTAAAAATAAATAAATAAAAAAGGGAAGGAAAAGGAAAACTATTTGGCAACAAGTATTATCAAGTTATATCAACAAGTATTTTGTACCACTTGGGGAAATAAAAGAATGTATCCTTGGATCTACCCGTTTGCACTTTGGTGGGACAAGAGGTGGGGGCTAGTCTTGTGATTTTGTCAGTGTAGGGAGCCCCTGGTAGAAAATGCCTTTTCCCAAAGCAGTGTCCCCAGTTCTGCAACTGAGAGAAGTAGTGATCTGTTGGAGAGATGGCATGGAATGGCATCACCCAGGCAAGTAGAGGTATTAGCTTTGGTAAGGAGTAAACCCAAATCATCATGTGAGACTGAGGTGAAGGAAGAGATAGTGGCAGAAGGCACCTAAGTGATATGAATGAGGAAGAGGAAAGAAGAGGGAGCTCACCATGAATGCTCAATTTTTTCTGTAAAACATGATGTAGGGCTCTCAGCTGAGAGAGTGGGAGGAGAGGAGCAACTGAGAGTCTTAGAAAGTTGCCAGTGACCCTGAGAAGTTCAGGGACTTGCTCAAGATCACAATCATTTGCATTGTAAGTAGCAGTGAAAAGGCCACATTAATCTGGACTCTTACCTAGGCATAAAAGGAGAGCCAGCAATCCTTGTGGAGGGAGGTATTACAAATGGGAGATGC
>JAQQSV010014501.1:0-12276 GCA_028646515.1 Pseudochirops corinnae
AATAAAGATTTATTTTTCTACAAAATTTTGAAGATCTTTTAGTGTGTAAGGAAGTGAAATAGATCTTAGATAATAATTGTAAAACTTTAAAACATATCAGGTTAATTGCTGACCAGCTTGAATAACTGTTTGATATTTGAATGTTGTTATATTGTCTTGTCTTTATTCTTTGAGACATTAGAGCAGTCTCATTCTTCCAGGCCAGAAGGTTATAGAATACTATTACATGAGTATTAGCTTTATAAGACTGATCTACACATGTATTAAAGATATCCTTGAGGAAAATATGAGATGCAAGTAGATAGAATTTTTGCAAATGAGTTTCACAAGTGAACCACATCATCATAGTCACAAAATGGCTGAAAGGTAGAGAAAATATAAAATGTTTGTTGAAAAACATATAAAAAGCATTTAATTTTGTAAAGTAAAATGCAACTGTCAAAACTGTGAGGTATAAAACAGAGATGTATATTCACCAAAAGTGTTTGCCACTGTTGTGAAAGATGTCCAGAGCAGCAGAGTTCAAATGAAAGATTCCCTAAATTATCTATAGTCATATGAAAAAATGTTCTAAAGCACTATTGATTAGAGAAATGTAAATTAAAACAACTCTGAGGTACCATATCACATCTGTCACATTGGCTAATATGACAGAAAAGGAAAATGATAAATGTGGGAGAAGATGTCGAAAAATTAGAACACTGATGCGTTGTTGGGGGAGCTGTGAACTGATCCAACCATTCAGGAGAGCAATTTGGAACTGTGTCCAGAGGGCTATAACACTGTGCATATCCTTTCATTCAGCAATACCACTACTAGGTCTGTGTCCCAAAGAGATCATAAAAAAGGAAAAAGGACCCACATAAACAAAAATATTTATAGCAGCTCTTTTTGTGGTGGCAAAGAATTGGAAATTGAGGGGATGTCCATCAAATGAAGAATGACTGAACAAATTGTGGTATATGAATGTAATGGAATACTCTTGTTCTATAAGAAATGATGAGCAGATGGATTTCAGAAAAACCTGGAGAAACTTACATGAACCTATGCTGAGTGAAGCGAACAGAACCAAGAGAGCATTGTACACAGTAACAACAACAGTGCGATGACCAGCTTTGATAGACTTAGCTCTTCTCAGTAATACAGTGATCTAAGACAATTCCAAAAGACAACTCATAAGTGAAAATGCTGTCCACATCCAGAGAAAGAACTATGGAATCTGAATGCCAATCAAAGCATAATATTTTCTTTTTTTTTCCCTTTCTCATAGTTTTTCATTTTTCTTCTGATTCTTCACTTGGATTGTACATGTATAGTCTATATCAGATTGCATGCTGTCTTTGAGAAAAAGGGAGGAAAGGGAGGGAGAAAAAAATTTGGAACTCAGAGTCTTATAAAAGTGGATGTTGAAAACTATCTTTATATATAATTAGAAAAAATAAAATACTATTAAGTGAAAAAAGAAATATTCCTAATCAACAATGAAGTCTCTCAGATATAAATATAGTTTGTGGATATCATTAAAACCTGAATTCCTACAGAGAGTCCTAAATAAGTTTCACAACCATGAAAAAAATTTGTTTAGCGCATAGGAAAACATAGGTGGATTCTATTCTTCAGATCATTGTATGCACTTGAATGGATACTACCTTTAAGTAGTAATTTTCCCTGAAACAGGGATCCATATTTTTTGAACACAAGAATTCTTCTGATGATGTCATATAGCCATGAGTTATGAGGCAAAGCAACTTCCAAAGAACTGGAATTACAGGCTATCCAGAGAGCAAAGGCTACATACAGTATAGAAACAATGACTTACACATAAGAAGTGGCATAAGAAATATTGTCAAAGAGATGTGTTAGTGAAAAGGAGGTGGAATGATTTTGTGGTAAAGCAAAGCTTCCCCTTCCCCCAGCATCTTGATTGGGCTCCCCATGGAAGACTTTTGGGAGGACATGAACAAGAATCTCACAGGACAGAAATAAAGGAAAGAAATTGTAATCTGTGCCAATGGAATGTCCACATTGTTGTCCACAGATCCCTTGAAATATTATATATATGCCAAGAACTTATAAATCTTCCTTTCCTCCTGATATAACGAAATTAAACCGGCTTTTCTTTCTCTGTTAGAGGGAATAGAAAAAGGGAAGAGCAGATGATGACGTCAAGGGGAAAAATCAGAAAGGGACAGAGAGAGAATGGAAGAGAAAGAGAACCTCTTTCATCTTCATTTAATTCCTTTGCTCAGTTACATATTTGTGAACAGAGAAATACTTCAGATATAATTGTTGGGAACTAGTCCCTAAACATTTGATGCAGGGAACTGTGTCGGTACATAGTCAAAGTATCTGAAATGACATGAGAAATGTCGAAAGAAAAATGACATGATATGTCCAAGGTCACCACTGAGTCAGAAAGCACAAATTGTCCTCCTTTCAGTGAGTCATTGTGATTTTCAAGGGATGGTCACTTGTCAGGGATTTCATGGAGAAGATTCTTATTCAGGTGTTAGCTGACCTGGATGATTCTTGGGGACCCTTCTGACCCTGAGACTGATTCTGCGATTCTCCAGAGACAAAGTCGTCTGTCTGTTATGTTAGCACAACATCTGTGGGAGAATGCTGGGGCATTTACACCAGTGTTTCTGACCTGAGCTGTTTTCTCCGAGTACCTAATGTAAGAAGTCAGTGTGAACAGTGTCTAGCGTCACACTGACAAATTACATTGTACTTTGTGTTCCAGAGAGCTGATTGCACTGAGGCATGACAGGAAAGAGGAGCCTGTGGTTCTTAGGCATATACTTGAACAGTGGTCAGATTTTTAAGGGAATGTACCTCCTGTGTGATATTGTAGTAGCAAGCACCTTAGCACACCCTGCTATCACAGGGTTCTTTGATCTGTTTTTAAAGGAAGGACTGCTCAAAAAGGGGTTAACAGTCCTACTTTTAATTACATTCACTAGTTCAGGGGAAAGGCCAGCACCCTGAACTTGGAGAAAATACAAGCAGAGAACTTAGCACAAAGACCAACAGACAGAACTCCAACTGTCTGAGTGAAGCAATATTGCTATACACTTTACATACATCACTGGATTGAGGAAGCATAGAGATCTAAGCTGTTGGGGAACTCTTGACATACAGCTATTCATTCTCAACCAGGAAATCAAAAGATCCTTCTGATGAGCAAACCCCCAAAATAAACTGCCAACCTCCTAGAATATATAACAAAGACTCAGGCCCTGATTGGCTCAGAGCTAAAAAGCACAAAATCTACTTGACTTAGCACTTGAATTACCAGGGTTCAAAGGTGATTAATCCTTTAGATGTTTACAGTTTAGCCTGAGCCTGAGAAACTGAACTCCAACAACAAGAAGAAAACAACAAAAATCCCACTTTGCTTGTACTCAGAGATGTCTAGATTATCCTGTCTCAAGGTATCTAGTCTAGGTGAGTGCTGTTGTAATGCCATAGAACTAGGCATGTCTTCCTTATTTTTTTTCTTTTTTCGTTTATTTTTAGTTTACAACATTCATTTCCACAAGAATTTGAGTTACAAATTTTATCCCAGTCTTTCCCCAACCACCACCCCAAAACAGCAATCCCACTGATTACCCCCTCCCCCAATCTACTCTCTCTAATATCTTCCTCCTTTCCTCCTCCAATTTTCCAGTAAGGCAAGATGGATCTCCATACCCCAGTGCCTATATATCTTATTTCCAAATTGCATGTAAAAATAATAATAATAATAATAATTTTTTTAAACATTTGATTTTAAAACTTTGAATTCCAGATTCTTTCCCTTCTTCCCTCATCACCCACCCTTACTGGGAAGATAAGCAATTCAATATAAGTTGTACATGTGTAGTTATACAAAACATTTCCATAGTGGATATATTGTAAAAGACTGACTATATTCCCCTTCATCCTATCCTGCCCCCCCAACTTGTTCTGTTTTCTGCTTTGACCCTGTCCCTTTTCAAAGGTGTTCGCTTGTAACTACCTTCTTCCCCAATTTGCCCTCCCATCTATCATCCCCCCTCTTATTCCCTTCCCCCCTACTTTCCTGTAGAGAAAGATGCCCAATTTAGTGTGTGTGGTATTCCCTTCTTAAGCCAAATTCAATGAGAGTAAGGTTGACCCATTCCTTTTTGCCTTCCTGTTCTTCCCTTCCATAGTAACAGTTTTGCCTTGCCTCTTTTATATGAGATAATTTACCCTTTTCTGTTTCTCCCTATTTCCTCTCATTATACTCCTCTCACCTCTTAATTTTATTTTTTAGATATCATCTCTTCCAACACAACTGATCCTGTGCCCTCTGTCCATGTATACACATACACTCACATATGTATTTATATGCATATATACCCTCCTATATAAACATACATATGTATGTATACATATATATACATTTATATTCCCTTCAACTATCCTCATACTGAGAAAAGTTTTGTAAGTTACAATTATTGTTTTTTCATGTAGGAATGTAAATAGTTCAACTTTATTAAGTTCCTTATGATTTTTTTTCCCTGTTTACCTTCTTAGGATTCTTGCATTTGAATGTCAGATTTTCTATTCAGTTATGGTTTTTTCCTCAAGAATGCTTGAAAGTCCTCCACCTCATTGAAAGACCATATTTTCTTCTGAAGCATTATACTCAGTTTTGCTGGGTAGGTGATTCTTTGACCTCTGGAATATCATATTCCAAACCCTGAACCACCTAGCCATTCCACAAATTCTGCATTTTAAGGCATTCTTCTCCTCATTGGCTTTTTGGGCCTCTTTTGCCATTTGAGTTAGTCTATTTTTTAAGGTGTTATTTTCTTCAGTCAGGTTGCTGACATGCTTTTCTTGCATCATTCTCATTTCTCTTCCCAATTTTTCCTCCACTTCTCTTACTTGATTTTTAAAATCCTTCTTGAGCTTCTCTATGGCCTGTAATCAGTTCATATTTTTCTTGGAAGCTTTTGGTACAGGAGTTCTGACTGTGTTGTCTTCCTTCTGTTCCATGCTTTGATCCTTTTTGTCCCCAAAAAAGGAATCTATGGTTTGATTGCTGTGCTTGCTTTGCTTTCTCTGCTTGCTCATGTTGCCAGCCAATTACTTGATTTTTGAGCCCTTTGCCAAGGTAGAACTCTGCTTCCAGAGAGGAGAGCTTTGTCCTAGATCTCTGGGGTTTTCATAGCTGCTGCAGCTATTAGTTAGGTGCTCTCTCTGAAGCCCCCACAGGCCCTGGCCCACTGGCCACACACTCCAGGACCTCTACCCAAGACAGCAATCCAGATCCAAGCAGCTCTTGCATTCCCCAACAGAGTTCCACACTGACCTTTTACTTGCTCTTTGGTGTTTATGGGTTGATAAGTCTGGAAACCACCACAGCTGCTGGTGATTCACTCTCCTGAAGTCTGCTCTGGCTGCTGCTGTTGGGGGCCGCACTGAGACTAAAACTGTGGCTCATGTGGGGCTGTACTCGGCTCCCAGCATGCTGTGATGCACCCTTCCTGTAGGCCTGCCAGGCTGTCTTCAGCAGGAGATTTGTTTCTCTCTGTCACTTTTTGGGTTCTGTAGCTCTAAAATTTGTTTAGAGTCATATTTTATAGGTATTTGAGGTGGTTGTGGGGAGAACTCATGGAATTTTCCTGTTTCTATCAGTGATATTTTTTAAATATGCTCAAAAAATTAAAAATCAGACTATGTTTTATGTAACATAAAAGCTAGAACAATTTTGTCACCAAACTTAAGCCTAGCCATTCATTCTCAGATTTGCTTTTATTCCTAGTTACAAGACCTCCAGTACCTGATTGAGAACATTTGGGCTTCCCAGTCAGTCCTCAGTGCTTGGGATGATCTCTATGATTTGGTCATTGTCAGATGGGACAAAACACAGGAATGGGCCCCTTGGAACTGTATTCTCCTGACCTATGATGAAGCAAATGCTCATCTCAAGATAAAGAGCCTTGAGGAGGTAAGAAAGATGGAAGAGTAGTTTGGGGGTAATTTTTAAAATAATCTTCATAAAGTTCAAATTAATTACTTCCTAAATGCATATTCCTGAGTCTTTATGAGTAGCTGTGTTTAAAGACAATTAACTAGTGAATCAACAAGCACTTAAAAAGCAAATGTAGAAAAATGAAACAATTGTTTACTTTCAAGGAGGAGACAAATTCATATGTAAGTACATATAGAATAAATATTGTTGGAATCTGCTCACCTTGGATTCCTGGCTGGCCCGCCTTCCTCACTCATCCTCCCCGGGATCTTCAGACATCTCTGGCTTCCTTTCTCGAACAGAACGCCGCGCACTCACAGAGGTTTAAAAATGCAGCTTTATTGTTACATCTTCTCTTCCCTTCTTTCTGTCCTCTTCCCCTTACTCCTCTTCCTCCCCTCACTCCCCATTTATCTCCCCTGGGCAGACTAAGTCACGTACCTCAGCAACAGGGGCCAGAAGAAAGGGGTATCCCTTTTGGGATACCGTTGGATGATACATGCTCAATGCTGTTAGTCCAAAGTTTGTATTCCGGTAAGGTAGACAGCCTTATCAGGGCTCTGGCTCCTAGCGCCTTGGAATGCAACAGACCACCCAGAGGGCAGCAGGAGGGAACAATGAGGATTGGGAGCCCAACAAAATATGAAGAGAAAAACCATCAGTATAGGAAGTTGTTGATACTATGTGGTTAAGGAGGTAGGACACTAGCAATTGCAGGGATGAGGAAAGTCTTTCAGTAGAAAGTGGTGCCCAAGTTAGTCTTGAAAGAAGAGAGATTGTGTGAGGTGGTGGCAAGCCAACCATTCTGGGCATGTACATGCAAGGAACTGGGTGGTGGAGGGCCATGTATGGGGAAAAGAGTAGGATTGTTTAGCCTGAATACAGAGTGAGGGATGGCCCCAATACACATTACTGCCTCTGCCTCTGATTTCCTCTGTGGCACAATCTCTCTGTACTTATGTTTATCAGCAATTTGGGAATAATATCTGTCTCTGTAGTACTGCTGTGAGAATATGATAATGAATAGAAAAAAACTTTCAAAGTCATGAAGGGCTACTGGTTCATAGGTGTTGAAAGCAGGTAGAAGACTGTAGCCTTATCGATCTAGAATCCGAGTGGACATGAAGAGCCATCCTTTCATTTCACTGAGGCCCAGGGAAGGTGACTTGCCTAAGGTCACACAGGTAGTCATTTGAAATCTGGTAGATAGGATTTCAACCCAGGTCCTCTGACTCTCAAACTAGTGTTCTTTCCTCTGTACTGTGTTGTCTTCTCTTTTCTGATGTTTCATTTTCTAATGATTAATATACAACATATATAATCCCACCCACCTACATATATATCTTACATATAAGATCTGCACAAATACAAGTCTATAATGTTAAATAGTCAACATTTTCCTAATCTAGTTCTAAATATTGAGAATAAGTGTTTAAATGATAACAGTTTACTCATCAAGCACATATCATTCACTTACCATGGGCCAGGTACTGTATTAAGCTATAGGTATAGGAAGATAAAAATGAAACAGCCCATGCCCTTGAGGAGTTGCCCTTCTTTCTGGGGAGATGACATTCCCATTTGTAAGTACATACAAAATGAACACCAGGTGGTTTTGAGGAGGAGGCTCAGCTGCCAGGTCAGGAAAGGCCTCCTGTAGGGAGGTGGAACTTAAGCTAAACTTTGAAGGAATCTAAGGCATTCTAAGGGAAGGAGGCATGAGGCATTCCAGGAGGGGGGGCACAGCCCTTGTGAAGGCACAGAGATGGGAGATGGAATATCATGTATGAGGAACACAGCCGGAACATAGTGTGTGGGAAGGGGAACAAAGGATAATAAGCCTGGAATGTGCAATAAACCTTTACACAGATGTTAGATATTTTGGTTGTATAAAATTTTCTGAATCTACTTCGTTGGTCTCTGCATAGATCATTGAGCCTCTTGTGGTAGCAGATGTCATTCTTTCCATGTCTAAAAGATCTCTCTAGGACAGTGTCTCCTAGGAAGGCACCAAAGCCTAATGTGGCTGGAGAAGTAGCTCAGATCACTGGTTCAGATCCAGCATAGACTATCAGTGGCTGAAGTTCTATCATTTCTTTACCCAGAGTTCATTAAGACAACTAAATTTGAAGAGTCCCTAAATGGCAATGCTGATTGGTAGTTTTAGAAACCCAGGATTAAATCAGCCCCGCAGGATAAATTGCCTTCTTACCCTTGGAGGCAATCTCTTTAAAAAGTACTCTTGAGACTCAGGTTTTATATCAAAATTTACACAGCAGACTATGGCAAAAGAAATGAAAATATCCCAGAATTGATTGAAATATGACTACTCCCCTGAGATGCCTCTCAGTGTATTAAGAATGGGAATGCTTTAAATGAAAAAAGGTTTATAAATATGAACCCTTATCTGTTTTCCTGAGCTTTAGTCATTAAAAGAGTCCCCGAAAATGGAGAATGCTTTAAGTTTTGTTATATTACAGAGACACTTTGCACTTTAGCTGGCAATCATTGTGCTGGAATATGATTTAGTACAGTCACCTAGACTCAGGGGCCCCGTTATTCATTTGCTTCCTGCTACTCTACATGATAGAAGCATTGCAAAAATGAAATGTCATTTATTGTTTCCAAATTTGAAGTCAGGGATGAAATTGGTAGAACATGTTGATGAACAGATTTGAGGTGTCTCTGCTGACTTCCAAGGGAACTCTTTCCCTGAAGGCTCTAGATGAGAGCATACAGGAGAGGATTCATGCATTTAATTCAGGAGGAAGTTTGACCACTCAAACAGCTGAGATCTATTCTCTGCCCAGCATTGATTCAATCTCACCTGTTGGTAATTCCATGAAAAATGTCACCTGAGGGAAAACAAAGAAAATGCTCTTCAAATAGTACTCATTTTGCACAGATTTTCTTATTTGCCTGCTCTGTGTGTGTAGGATTGAGGATGTTGATGTGGTTAATATATTTTTGTTAAATTGAATTTGCAACTTATTTTCACTAGACTGTTAAGAGGCAAGAAGGTTAATGCCTCGATTCTGGTCTTGCCCTTTCTGTAACTCACTAGGTGATTTTGAACACATTCCTTTCCCCTTCAGAGGCTCAGTGTTCTCATCTTTAAAGTGAGGGAGGGGCTTTAAGGCTATTTCTAACTCTGACATCCTGTGAGGCATTGTGGCATAGTGGACAGAAGGCTGGCCTTGAAGCCAGGAGGCCCTGGTTTTGACACATGTGGCCTCACCCTCCCTGTAGGCAATGCTTTAAGTTGGCTCTGAGTTTCAGAGAAGGTACTGAGGTACATTGGTAGAAAGGGCCACATTTTATTCTGTGAAGTTTGGATTCAGTCAAAGGGCTGTACTTGAGGACCTAGAGGGTCACATGTGACCTTGAAGCCACAGGTTCCCCACCCCATCACATAGATCACCTCACTGTTCCTTACAACCCCTAGAAGGGAATGGTGGGGTATGTTCTGTGAAATGAAAATTGAGGCTGTGTTCAGTGACCCCAGAGTGGCACAGCTATTAAATGCTGAAGCCATGTCTCCAGCAGATTTTGCAGTTCTAGGGACATGGCTTTCTCCACTGCACTGTGTTTCTATATTCTTGAATGGGAAGCCTTTAAAGTTGAGATTCTCCAAAGGCAGTATTAGAATGCAAATCAGAACTTTTGTTTAGGATGGGCTAGAAGTAGACCTGACGGGAGCTTTTTGCTGTGGGCTCGGAGTGGGGACAGGAATCCCAAGAGAGTTGCTTGTCTGTGTAAAGACTGTGCACCCATACCTTTTGCACAAGCAAAAGGTGAGTGGGACAGATGGGGGAAATCTTTCTTTGTTTAAATTTGTGCGGAAACGGGACTCCGCCCCTCCTCCAATGAGAAGTCAGAGACCCTCTGACTTTACCTGCGTGGAATCCATACCCTCTCTCTCTTCCAATAGAACTTGAAAGAATGTACTTTTGATGACTTTTTATGACTCTCAGGGTTTTAAAAAAGGGCGCCTGGAGGGGTGCTCTCTCTCTCTCTCTCTCTTTTCCTTCGGACATGTGGCTGGGAGAGGTCTCTCCCCGCCCCAGGGTATGTATTTTTTTAAAGAATAAAACTCCTGTCTGTTCGAAGTTCTGTTCTACATTCCTTTGATTTGGGTAAGTGAGGTTTCTCACCCACACAAATACAATGACCATCTATGATTCTAAAGAACCAATGATGAAATCTACATGCCATCTACTTCTGATAAGGAGGTGCTGTATTAAGTGTATAGAATTTTACATACGTATAGACATGTGCATACATATATATGTGTGTATACACATATATTCCTTGTAAAAAATATGCATAGTCGATACACACACATATATGTGTGTTTATCTATTTCTATACATCTATATATCTCATACAGCCAATATGGAAATCAGTTTTGCTTGACTACATATATGCTACAAGGAATTTGTTTTTTCTTTTCTTTTCATTCTTTTTAATGAAATGGCAGTGTCGGGGAGAAAAAATAGATTTCTGTTCAAGTAAAAAAAATAACCCACTTAAAAATGGAAAGCTTAGGAGTGCTACAGACATGGAACGTTGAATGAACTTTCTGATACCATCATTTTTTGTTAGTTTTGGTTAGTTATTTTCTTTCATTACAAGAAAGTTCTTTTGCAATGGGAATAATCTGGAGATTATTTGTAATGTGAAAAACAACATATTTCAATGGAACTTTAAAAATAAATATATAAAAACCAAGTTAGAAAAGCTTAACCTGGGGGCAGCTAGGTGGCTCAGTGAGTAGAGCACCAGCCCCGGAGTCAGGAAGACCAGAGTTCAAATCCGGCCTCAGACACTTGACACACTTACTAGCCATGTGACTTTGGGCAAGTCACTTAACCCCAGTTGCCCTCCAAAAAGCAAAAAAAAAAAAAAAAAAAAAAAAAAAAAAAGCTTAACCTTAATACCACCTGGGTAGAACTTCTACATCAAGTAGGTAACCAACATGCGTTAGTTGCGTGGGAAATTGACAACGGCAAAGGAATTTTACCATTAGACCACAGTAAGAAGAAATGGGTCTGGCTGGGTACTAAGTGGCACAAATAGCTTCTGTGGAGAGCTGCAGTGGAGTGGTAAAGAAGCCTAACATTTCCCACAATGGGGTTTTCTAAACCCAAAGGCAAATGCATATGTTAACAGAGCAAGTTATCAGGGAGAAAAAAGTATTTAACCTTTTCTGGGGGAAATGATGAAGCTGCACCTATTTGTGCTAGAAGGTACTTGGACATCCCATTAAAATAAACAAAGTTGAGACAGACTTTGAACAAGCTGATTCACTTCCTTGGGGGGCATAGGGAGCTGTGGTAGGGGATATGAGGACAGGAATATCAGTGACACCAAACAGAGGTTGGAACTAGAACTCCAATTTTCAATCTCCCCTAGCCCCACCCCCCATCTCAGTCTTCAGCGTTTTTTTTTCTGTGTAAAAAAAAGTTCATAAGGCAGTTGTCTTTCTGTATGTATTTCTCTATCTCCTTATCAGAATTATAGACCCTCGTTCAATTAGTTCAGTTTCTGAAAAAGAATGTGATTATTTTTCCTAAATTTTGAGTGGGCAAATACAGCCTGTAAATTAAGAGAAGCCCGGAAATACTTAAACCTGCAACACAAAGATAATCTGAGAAGGCTCTTTCTTGTTCCATGCCTTAATTGAATGTAAATGCTTATATCATAGTGGCCTCAAACCATAATTATAGGAAATATTTCAAGTCAGCCTGGTTTGGGGACTCGGCTCAACTTAGAGAAATCCAATCATATTGGCATCCTGAAATTAGAAATGCACACAAATAGAACATTTAATTTGATACTGCAGTAATTAGATTAAATACTCAAAGGGAGTTGTGTGGATTAATTGAAGAAGGACTGGAATCTCAGCACTGGGAATGAGGTTCACTCTAGCTCACTGTCCTAAATGAGAAGATGCTGATAGTCTTGGCTTCATTTCTGGTGATTAGATGTTTATGAGACAAGCTGGCTTATTAAATATAATATATAATGCTACTGTAATCTTTATTACATTCCCTAAGGAGAATGTGTGGGTGAGAAACCTCATTTACCCAAATCAAAGGAATGTAGAAGAGAACTTTGAGCAGACAGGAGTTTTATTCTTTAAAAAAAAATACCTACCCTGGGGCGGGGAGAGACCTCTCCCAGCCACACGTCCGAAGGAAAAGAGAGAGAGAGAGAGAGAGCACCCCTCCAGGCGCCCTTTTTTAAAACCCTGAGAGTCATAAAAAGTCATAAAAAGTACATTCTTT
>JAQQSV010014502.1:0-7500 GCA_028646515.1 Pseudochirops corinnae
ATCTATATATATATATATATATATGTGCTATTATTATTATTATTATTATTATTATTATTATTATTAACTACATCCAACTGGAACTTGAGATACACAAGCACTGTGCTTGGGAGATCCATCCTGCCCTACCAAAAAGTCAGAGGGGTGAGGGGGGAAGACATAGGAGAGAATAGACTGGGGGAGGGGGGATACACTGGGATGGCTGTTTTGAGGCGGTGGGTAGGGGAAAGATGGGGAGAAAATATGTAACTCAAAATCTTGTGGAACTGAATGATGCAAACTAAAATAAAATTTAAAAAAAAAATAAAAGTATTTAGAGAAAAATTTTCTCCTAACAAGTGCTTTAGCTGCGTCCTGTAAGTTTGGAGTTTTTTAAAATCTCATTATTCTTATATTCTTTGATGAAATTTTCTAATTTTTCTATAATTTAATCTTTAGCCCACCAGTTTTTTTTTTAATTGTTATTTAGACTCCCATTAACTTTCAATATTTTTCTTTTTCCTTTTTTTTTTTTTTTTTGGAATGGGGAAGGCAGGGCAATTGGGGTTAAATGACTTGCCCAAGGTCACAAGACTAGTAAGTATTAAGTATCTGAGGCCAGATTTGAACTCAGGTCCTCCTAACTCCAGGGCCCATGCTTTATTCACTGTGCAACATAGCCATGCCCAATTTTCAATATTTTTCAAAGGGTTTTGTTTAATATAATCTTTACTGATTTGTGATCAGTCAATGATATGGTTAATATTTTTGCTTTTCTGAAGTTTTTGTAAGATTTTTATACTCTAATACATGGTCAATTTTTTTAAAGTTTCCATTCAAAGCCAAAAAATATATGAATTCCTTGCTATTCATCTTCAGTAATGACCAGCAATCTATCAATTCTAATTTTTTAACCATTCTCTTTAGACCCTTAATGTCTTTGTTTTTTTCATCACTTAAAATTGCCTATGTATAAAAGTAAAACATTGAGATGTTCTTTACTACAGTTTTACTATCTATTTCTCCCTAAAATTTAATTAACTTTGTCTTTAAGGCATGTAGGTACTATGCTGTTCTTGGTGCATATTTATTGAGTCCTGATATCAATCAACTATCAAGATATCTTTAAGCATAATACAATTTTGCTGCATATTAATTTATGGCTATGTGCTCTGTAGCCTTACATGAAACCATGACTGTTTGCCCATTTCTTGAGTTCAAATAACTCAACTTCATTTTTACTTCGTCTCTTTATTTTAATTTAATTTAGATTATTTGAATATTTACATATCAAGTATGTTCCCTATATGCAACATATTATTTGATTCTGCTTTAAAATTCATTGTGCTATCTTCCATTTTGTGGGTGAAATCATCCCATTCATGTTCACTAATATTACGATAAATTTTGTATTTACCATCAGCCTTTTCTCTTGTACTGTATCCATTTTCCTCTTTACAAATAAAAATAAGGGTCTAAAATAAGACTTTACCTAACATTCGTGATCTATAAGTAAAACTTGTTACCTTTCTTCATCTCTTACCACATGACCACATAATCCAGATTTTGCTCATTTTCCTTTTCCTTTTAACTCTCTTCCCCTGTCTAACAATGGAATTTATTTTGTTTTGTGTTTCCCTTCCTATTCTGATGTTTCTCTTAAAAGTCCCTCATTCTTCCCTGTCCTCTCTTATTCTCTCACTGCGATTAAAGTACTCCTTTACTGTGATATTTAAGCATGTTGCCATTATGGGTATGACAGTATGTAATTTTGCTCAATTTTTTCTTGTCTAGTTCAGATGAAAATGAAGTTTATGGGATGTTTCATTCCCCCCACTCCTCCATTCAAGTTTAAATATTAGTCATTTTATGCTTATATTAGGTGATAATGATTTCTCCCTTATCTTCTTCCTTCTTTGCTCTCTATTATAATTCCCTATTTCTTTCATTTCTGTCTTCTCCTCAGATCATAATAAGGAAACACAACTACCCAAAGGATCTCTGTCAAATTTACCTTTCTCTATGATCTTGGAAGATATTAAGGTTATCAAGGAGATATCTGTTTCTCACTTCTCTATAGAGTCCAGAATACTCATCTTCCTGAGTACAAATCTGGCCTCAGATATTTCCTAGCTGTGTGACCCTGGGCACTGTCTGCCTCAGTTTTCTCTTCTGTAAAATGAGCAAGAGAAGGAAATGGCAAAGTACTCCAGTATCTTTGCCAAGAAAACTCTAAATGGGATGACTAAGAGTTGGACACAACTCAACAACAACAACAATTTGGAGTCATGAATCAACCTCTTCCCATATTACATCCAGTCTGTTCTCAGGTCTTAGACAGATACAGCTACCAGCCACTGCTGCTTTAAGAGGGTAATGTTAGCGCGCTGATAGGAAGATGGGAAGTCCAAAAACCTCGTGCCACTTCAAAGCTAACTGGTTCTCCTCTGTGGAAGAAGGGAAGGAAAAAAGAAGGTACACTAGGCCAAGACAAAAACTGAAATTCTCTACCCTTACCACGTGGGATTCTGCTGATGAGTGTTGCTGGAATACTCTTTCCTGGTTTGTGCTCACTCCAATCTCAAGCCTAAAGTGGCTTAACATTCTATAGACAATTTAACAAGTGTCCTCAGCAAATCCAAAAATGCTTCATGTTCAATACAATTCAAGTTGATAAGAGACTTTTTCCCACTGAGGGTAAAATCTTTCACTGATTGATTGATTGATTGATTAGTTGAGAAATGGTCTCAGGTCTCTAAGGAAATCACCTTAAATGCGATGGGATAATTAAATTTACTCAACTGAGTCCTACTCTTACATATATAACCAAAGCAAAACAAGTTCTGTCACTTTCAATGTATCCTCATCTGAAATTATCTAACAGTAAACTTCTAATATGTAGTTTATATTATTATTTCCTTAAATGAAATATTAAAAAGTTCTAGAATACTTTAAAGACCATCATCAGTTTCTTAACAGAAATTTTTTAAATGCTACAGAAAATACACTGGTACAATTATGCACAAATTTTTAGAGACAAGTAATAATTTGTATGTGGTTTCATTTCATGAACAGCAATAATCACACATAATATGTATGTGTGTATGTATGTGCTTCCACTAAAACCAGGCTAATTGAGAATGTCTCACTCTGATAAGATGAAATTGAACTGATTTGCCCACTTTTAAATATTGATGAATTTCATACTACATACAGTATTGGTCACTGTATTTGTGATCTGCAAAAATGTTTATTGTTCTATGGAAATGTGTAAAAGTTGAAAATCTTAAAAAATATATATAGTTCAACTATTGTTAGAGAAATTGCAATGGCTATGGGTAAGAGAAAGTCAAGGACTATTCAAACCCACACTGAACCATGATGAGACTTACTTACCAAAAAAAAATGCAGTCAAAAATTAAAAAAAAAAACACCAACAACTGATGAACTATTATTGCTGAGAAATGGCCAAATTAAACCTCACAAAAGTAGCAAAGACTTTCAATGGAATCTAGCAGCTGGAGGGACCATTACTTATTTTTCTACAACACAGTACAGGTTTTTGAATTTGGAAGATCACCAAAAAGACCAGGTTTAAAAAAAAAAAATCACAAATACCTACTAATTATGGCTAGGAAGGAAAAACACTTCTCATCAAGAAGACAATACAAAGACAGGAATACTGAACACTGGAAAAAGGTAGTAACACTTGTGAAACTCACATTTTGATATAAGACTATATATATAACAAAACATCTGGCAGAAATCCAGATAAGCCTATAAGACTGAAGTATCTTTAGGAGAATGTAAAGCAACATTTTGGGAATTTTCCTTATTTCCAATGGGCCCTGAAAATTTTCACCATTAAGGAAATGATCAATTATAATAAATATATTAATATGATGAAAAATAAAGTTGTTTCACAACCACGGAAATAGACAAACGGAGTTAGGATAGTGTCACAGGACTTCTACTATACCACACTTGAAAAATAGTTAACAAATTTATTCAGAATACAGATCAATGTGCTTCAAAATCTCAAGAATCCAGCTGATTTAAGTTCCACTGAAAATTCACAGGCTATACCAGGGATAACTTAAAAAGATGTACTGTCAATGACACATGCAATATCCATTGTGATAAAAGGGTAGTTTCATAATAAATTAAAGAATGTAACAAAATTCTGCAATCTTAAAACCAAATCACTTAAAACAAGTAATGTAGTTAAAAAAAAAAAAAAAGACAGATGCTGCCTTGCATCTGAAAGGTTTTTTAAAGATGTAAAAGTTATGAGGTCCAACGAAGGGTTAATAAATTTAATTATTTTATTTTGACCCTAATTGGCCAATCACTAATACAGATGTAATTAATCTTTTACCTTCTAAAATTTTTGCTTTTTAATCAGAATTCTTTTATTATATTAATCCTTTTGCTATTTACTGGTTTTATGATCTTTTAAACAAAACAGCTTTTGATATATGAATGAAACATGTATCAAAGTAACAAAAGACAGTAATAAGAATTAAGCTTTGGGCCTTAATCAGCAGTTCTCAACCTGTGGTTTATGTTCAATTTGTAACAACGAAAATACATCCTGCATATCAGATAGATTGATAACAGTAGCAAAATTACAGTTTTGAAATAGCAACGGAAATAATTTAGTTGTTGGGGGTCACCACAACATGAGGAACTGTATTAAAGGGTCGCGGCATTAGGGAGGTTAAGAACCACTGATCTAAATAGTTTAGAGCCAGCACTTACGGTTTGCAAAGTCCTTTGCAACTATATCTATTTTTATGTTCACAGCAAGCTATAAAAGAAGCTATTATCTCTATTTTACAGGGAAAGAAACTGAGGCAAACAGAGGTAAAGTGACTTACCCAGGGTCATACAACTCACCAGTGTCAGTGGGATTTGAATACAAGTCTTCCTGACTCCAGGTCCAGAACTATCTAGCTAATTTACTAGTTTATTAGTAGTAAAGAACAGTAAAGAGCTGCAAAGAACTATTAACTAAGAAAAATGGTGAATTATTAATAAGCATTTGAAATACTCTTCCAAGTCACTAACAATAAAAGAAATGCAAATAAAACATTTCTGAGATCTCAGCTCATAGGCAGTAAAGTAGAAAAGTTGCAGGAAGACAGGTGTCAGAATATCAAAGGATATTTAAAAATGCTCCAAATCACTAATAATTAGTGAAATGCAAACTGAAACAACTCTGAGCTACTCTGAGATTACACCCATCAGATTGGGAGATGATAAAAAAGGAATTGTTGGAGACAATACAAGAAAAAAGGCATATTAATGCATTGTTGATAGAGTTGTGAAATGGTTTAGGACTTCTAAAAAATAATCTGGAATCTTGCCCCAAATGTCACTAAGCTACATGTTCTCTGTCCCAGCAATACCATGTTAGGCCTAGAGAGATCAAAAAAAGAGGAAAAGTTCCTATGTCTAAAAATATTTAGATCATCTCTTTCTGTTACAGCAAAGAACTGGAAACAAATGGATTAACAAACAACAGCCAACGGCTGCACAAATTGTGGCGTATAAAGGCAACGGAATTATTGCATCACAGCAATTAGTGGTAACAGGGATGGTTTCGGAGAAACCTGAGGAAATTTGTATGAACTGATCCAGAGAGTAGTAAAACAGAAAGAACAGTTTACACAATTACAACATTATCATGAAAAACAACTCCGAATGACCTAGAATTCTGCTCAGTTCAATGACTAACAATTCCAAAAGACTGATGACTCATACATATCTACTAACAAAAAGGTGTCTGACTTAAGATACAGAGTAAGATGTATCTTCAGATACAGTCAAGGCGCAGATTAGCTTTGCTTGCTTTACACCTACTTGCTATATCTGCTTTGTTTTTCTTCTTATATTTCAACCAAGGTGGGAGAGGGGAGATAAGAATAGGACAAAAAGACAAAAAGAAAGACAAAATGCAGGGAGAGGCACTAAAGCTACTTTTTAAAAAATGAAAAAAACATAGAGAGGAAAAATAAGTCCAGGAAAAATTTCAATTAGATAGGACCGTTTTTAAAATATTATATACTCAATTGATCATATCCATTTTTTAAAAAGGAAGCTTTATATGAGATCCAAAGTTTCATATCCTTTTTCTGTTCTACTATGTATACATAAATGCATATTTTATCTGGTATTTGGTATATTCAGAATTTTTTAAAAATAAATTTATAGAAGAAAAAATTATGACTATTATGAATGTGGAAGCAAAGGAAGAATTAAATGAATTAATACAAAGAGAAACAAACTCAACTTTAAAACAACATAGAAAATGCCAACAACCAATAGAAGCAAAAAAGACCAAAATTGTGTTGTTTGTTATTTAAATAAATCCACGTAAATGGAAAAAATAGAACAATCAAAACCAAATGCCATAAAATTAGAACCAAGGAGGGTGGCTAGGTGATGCAGTGAACAGAGCACCAGCCCTGCAGTCCAGAGGACCTGAGTTCAAATCTGGCCTCAGACACTTGACATACTTACTAGCCGTGTGACCTTGGACAAGTCACTTAACCCCCATTGCCCTCCAAAAAGCAAAAAAAAAGAAAAGAAAATTAGAAGCATGGTTGGCCCCAAACAAAAGATACGAGAAGACATTTCCCCTCTTCTTTACAGAAATGGGAGACTATGAGTATAGAACACTACATATAAAGTCAGACTTCTTTAATATGTTGTTTAGTTTTGCTGATCTTTTTTCCTCTTTTTATTCTTTACTACGAGTAAAGACTCATTAAAAGGGAATATGTGAGGGAAATGGGAGTGATAGAAAAACTAAGTTTAATTTTAAATTTTATTTAAAAAAAAAGATATTTGGCCTGTGTAAGAACAGAACTTCACTATGTTTGCAAACATCAGAAACATCATTTTCTGGACTATCAAGTTATTTTCATATATGATTTTTTATCTGTGTGTTGTTCTACATGCAAATGAATTCTTGAAAACTTTATTAGCATATAATAATCATCATGCTAACAAAGCATTTTCTATCATTTAATTGGATGAATATAAATGATAAAAAAAGATAGTAAATTTTTTTGGCATTCATGTAGTTAATGCAAAATAAAATGCAGTTTGCAAATAGCAAGATGCTAAATGAAATTACTGAATCAATGGTAAGAAAAATGAGAGTAATTCTTTACGCAAAGTGAATTGAGTATCAAAAAAATTTCTAAAAGTTAAGCTTTATTTCAAACGTACCTCATTAAACAGTGTTAATAGAACTACAAATTCATTCAGCATCTCTCCCCAAAGTCTGTTAAATCCATTAATGTATTCTCACGATGTCTTATTCCCACAGACCTTATGCCAAACTCTTTTAGGTTGAGAGATAATATATTAGACCCCTTCCAATTTTAGAACTTCTATTTAATCTATTAACATCCAGAAAACAGAATAAAACAGAAAGTTGGGCATACTTCAAAACAGGCACTGTAATTACAACATAAATAATCTGTGACTTAAAACACACAAAGTGCTTTC
>JAQQSV010014502.1:10000-12275 GCA_028646515.1 Pseudochirops corinnae
CTTCGTTAGACCAGCTGGTATAAAATTACAAATTTCCAGAAACATAATGAAAGCTTTTAAAGTTTTTCTTATGACAGGATTACTATTTTAAATAATGCCTGAGACAAGTATAACCCACTGCTTATCATCTCAGGGAAAGGTAAGGGGAGGGAAGAAGAGTTAGAATTAAGAACTCAAATCTTTTTATTCAATGTTAAAAAAAATGGTTTTAACATATAATTGGGAAAAAAGTATTCTATAAAAATAAATTAATGAATGAATGAATAATGCCTCAGTTACAAAGACATTTATAGATGGAATAATTAGTTAATAAAGTCCAGCCTAAGGAAAGTTATCTGAAAGTGTCAAACCAGATCACTTAATTCCAGAATTTCTTTAACTGCCTGATCAATCAGTAACTTAAAATCAAAAACTAAAAATGCCAAGACTTTGGAAAAAGATCAAAGTAGTACTTGTTCTAGTGATAAATCTCAGATCCAAGTAAACATTTATTAGAGATGAAAGTACTGTGCTAAGCCACTATATCTTGACATCCCATTTTGACATAATTATTATTTGTATTTCACATAGGCAACAAAAAAAAAAACAGATTTTGGAAGTCATAAAGTGCCATTCTCTAAAAGTTCCAGCAGCTAGAAATAGATCTACAATTATTCTAAAACTGATGAATCTTAGAGGGAATAGCTTATGACTATTAGTTGCAAGAGTCTCTTAAAATTCATCTAGTTTAAAAATGATCCCTGTAATAAGATTATCATTTATTACTGTAGAATCATGATTTCAGTAATGCCTTTTAAATAGAATTCTTTCTTTACAATGTGTAATTCTTGAGGTCTGATTGGATTCGGGTTGGGAGATTGTATCATTTGAAACAGAATGAAATAATTATTTTTACATATTTTGATTGAATAACTTTGATCTCTAATAAACATCAAATCAAAACCCTTTGTTTTATAGAGAAGGAAAATGAAGCTTAACTTAACAACTTCAACAACCTCAAAAAGTAGCAAATTACAAAAGTGAGATTCATATTAAGTGAGATAATGATCATAAAAAGATGCAATATGGCATTGTCATACAAAATTGACCTTGGACTCAAGAAAAATTAAAATCAAATCATGCCTCAAACAAATACCATCTATTTGACTCTCAAAAAAAAAAATCACTTCTCAGTGCTCTCTTAAGAACCTTCACTTCTCTGTTCCCTCTTAAGAACCTCAAGTTCTTCCAAGGGTCTAATTATCATTTCTATGAAGCTGACCCAGAATTGCACTCTCCCAGGAGCTTCCGTCCCACACAATAAACTATCCATGTTTCACTAGTCCCAGAGACATTTCAAACTTAACATGCCCAAAACAGAATTTCTTATCAATCCATGAAAACAAACTTCTCATCCAATCTTCACTATTTCTGGCAAAAGAATCACAGGATAATTTGGGCATTATCATCAACTTCTCATTCTACCTCACTCACAAACACAACCAACTGCCAAGTCTTGTTGTTTCTACTTCTTTGTTATTTACAATTATTCAATATTCATTTAGTCAATATCTACATGTATGAAGACATGTAGACATCTATACATCGATGCACATATACTTGTCTCCCCATCAGAATATGACTACCTTTCAAGTAAGAATATTTGTTCTTTACATTTGTTAGGCCAGCACCTATTACAATTCCTGGCACAAAGCAGGTACTTAATAAATGCTTGTCAACTAAATGATCATTCTTTGTACCAGCCAAGAATGTACCATATGATTCTATATCAAAAGATTCTGGTTCTCTTTGGAGAACACAAGATTTTCATGGGGACCTCAAGGACTTTCAATTAAATATATGCACAATTCTAACTGTATCTACCTGTCACAGCTCTAACTGGTATTTACAGATGTGATTGTTCGTTTAATTTAAATTTTTTATACAAATGAAATCATACAAAACACATTTCCATACTAGTCATAAAAAGACAAGAAAAATAATGTAAGAAAATTATACTTCAATTTGTACTCAAGATTTCATCAGTTTTCTCACTGAAAGAGGATAGCATTTTTTTTTAATCATGAAGCCTATGGAATAAATAGTCTTGGACCATAATATTTATAAAAGTAGCCAATTCTTTCACAGTTGAACATCATTTTTTTTTAAATTTTATTATAGTTTGCATCATTCATTTCCACAAGATTTTGAGTTACATATTTTCTCCCCCTCTTTCTCCCACCCACCGCCCCAAAACAGCCATCCCAGTGTATCCCCCCTCCCCCAGTCTATTCTC
>JAQQSV010014503.1:0-12275 GCA_028646515.1 Pseudochirops corinnae
GTTAATCTATTTTTTAGGGTGTTGATTTCTTCAGTTATACTGCTGACTCTCTTTTCATGATTTTCCTGCAACATTCTTATTTCTCTTCCAAATTTTTCTTCCACTTCCCTTATTTGGTTTTGAAAGTCCTTCTTAAGCTCATCTCTAGCTTTAAGGCATTCTTCATGTTTATTGGAGGCCTCTGGTGGGGGCACTCTGGCTGTGCTCTCCTCCTCCCTCTCTCTCCCATGATCCTTCTGTTCCTGAAAGAAGGATTCTAGGTTTTAGGAGCTGTTCTTACTTAGCTTCTTATGCGTATTCTTACTCATGGTTCTTCAGACCATAAATTTTTTTACAATCTCTGTGGGGCTCTGCTTCCAGAAGGGAAAGCTCTGTCCCAGATCGCTGGGGTCCTCCCGGCTGCCGTAGACTTCCGGTTGACTGGATAATGAAGACTCCAAGACCGAGGCCCAAGACGACGATCCGGATCCAGGCCACTCAACTCGAGATCACTGTTCTGAAAACAATTGCTCAGTCCTCCTGCTCTTTACAGGCCGAGGGCGGGAGGCTACAATGCGGGGCGGGTGCAAAACCTCCGCCTTTTGCTTCTCTGATCTGGAGACCTTTTGGCTGGATGCTTATCTCCCTCTTTCACAATCCCCACTTGCTGCAGCTGGTGCTAATCCCCCCTCCTCTAAGCTGGTGCTAATCTGCTCACCTGAGAGCTTTTGAGAGCTTTCTCTGGACCTCCCGCCCGACCGCCCCCGGGGCACAGCCACAGCTTCAGGCCAGGCTGGTTTCAGTTTGCAGTGCTGATATGGTTCCTCCTAGGCGAGCTGACTTTAGTGGGAAGTATCTTTGTGTGCGTTTTGAAGTTCTAGTTTGGTCCAGAGTCCTATTCCATGGGTATTTGGGATGGCTATGTGAGAGCTGCGATATATTGCTGCTGCTATGCCGCCATCTTGGCTCCGCCCCCCACTTAAAAACCAATCTTAATAATGAGTCAAGGCTAAGCCCTCAATATTCAAGCCAACTTAGGCTGTATTACAAGAGGCTGCAGCAGACATGACAATACCTCACTCTCTCCTGGTTAAAAAATAACTGTATTGTTGTCAGTTTGCCATTTTAGAAAGGAAATTCGTGACCTAAGGTATATGAAGGATGCCAATCAATGTCATGGGTTGGCCAGGGATCCTGTCATATGGGAATGAGCCAAAGGACTTTGGAATGTTTAGCCTGGAAAAGAGGATTCAGAAGAATGGGTTCAGAATCATAGCTTTGGAGAGTTGGCTCCATATATTTGAATATATTTCATGAGAAAGAAATATTTAATTTTTCTACTTGGTCTCAAAGGGCAGAAGCAGGAGAAATAAGAGCAAATTGATAATGGGAAATTAAGGTTTCATGTAAGAGAAAAAAGAAACCACTTAACAATTAGAGTTCTTCTTGAATTGACTACCTAAGGTGTTACCTTCATCATGCGTCTTCAAGTAAAAACTAATTCCCAAAGGGTTAGTCCAAGCATGGGGGTGGGGAGGAAAAGTCACGGTGATTGTGCTAGTACTGGTGCTGAAACAATTGGGGGGTCATAGTAGCTTTGGGTGCAAATGGGGGACATTGGATAAAAAATAAGGTGGCAGTGGAAGCTCAAGGAAATGAAGAGAAAATTGAAATATCATGTATACATGTTTCATTGATTGTATAACAGAAAGTTATATCGATTATATTATTTTCAAATAAACACACAAAATGAAAATTATAACTGATCAGTGGTCAAGTCTGTCAAAAGGTCTTAACAAGCAAATGTTGGCAGATAAATGGTTCATACATTGCCAGGAAGCCCAGCATGCAACGGCATATCACTGTATATAATGCTTTGTTTACAATATGATCCTATATGATTACATGATGCAATATTGTGTCATCAAAATTTCAAAGAAGAAAAAAATCCATAAATTGAAAATAAGCTATTAAATCTAAAATGTATAATTTTAAATGTATAATTGACATATATTGAAAAAGATACAAATTTAAAAAAAAATTAAAAAGTTAAAGAAAGTAAATTTGCAGGGCGTTGCTGAGTAATTTTTTTTTTAAGGGGGTGGTAGCCAAAACAATTTTGGCAACCTCTGAGCTAAATACTTGATGGGATGTTATAAAGGAGACTGTAGAGATACATCTTAAATTAGTGGGAAGTTGAGGGTTCTTATAAACCTGATATATAATGACTGTGTGAGGAGTGACACCCTCTATACTTCTTCCCTCATCTGCAGAGTTTAACCAGTGACTTCACCTACAAAACAATTATGTCTATCTGATGCTTCCCTTCTTTCACTCATATAACCTCTAAAATATTCCATCTGTGCTTTTTTTTTACAACTAATTTTCTATACCTGTGTTCAAGTCCCATTTATGTGACTTACTTGCCTGTAAAGCCTTGGATAAATCATTTCTCATTACCCTCATTAATTTAATGAGGTGGTTGCCATCAGTAGACTGAGGATTCTCCTGGCTGTAAATCTATGACATTAAGACTATAATTGTGATTTGATATAGATATGTTAGTTAATTAACATAAAATATCATCACTAAGCAAGTTTAATTGCTTATATTGATGATCATTATTTAACGAAACATTTAAAATATATATAACAAATATTTTAGTAGTCAACATTTGTTACCTAGACATCTAAGCAAGGATATTTCATTACAGGATTACAAGATCATAGATATGGATGTTGAGGGATCCTCAGAGGTCATCTTGTTAAATGTCCTGATTTTATAGCTGAGGATGTTGATTCACAGAGACAGCATGTCTTTCCCAAAGTCACATGGAGAGTAAATACATGCATTATATAGAGTGGAACAGTTAGTCTCTCATTAATCTGACTTTCTTTTCAATTTTCATGAATAAGACAAGATAAATTTTCATTCCATTATTTTAGGTGTTTGACTAAATCATCCTGATAATTTCTTCTAGAGTATGAATGAATAAGTGGTAGAGAAGATGTGTTTATTTTTTTGTGATAAATTGCAATTTATTTCTAGGATGGTGTATAAAATCTTATTTGGTTACAATAGATGTGGTCCTTTTAATGGCCAGGTAACTGTGATCTTACTAAGAATTATCTCAGTACAACAATCACCCCATTAACTACCAACTATTTCATTTGGAAGAACAAGGGAGTTGTGAAAAGTTACTGTGTTTCATGTTTAAAAAATGCTTTAAGAAAGAGACTTTGACCTTTGATACCATCATGTAAGAATCTGGGATATGAGAAGGGCATTGACCTTGCTGAAGCTTCCAGTGGTGTTTTGTACCAGATAACCATTAGATGCGATTTTAAGTGAAATATTTCATATTTTGACATTTCAGAGAAACCTTTATCTCATTTAGATGGAGACTCTCTTCATTGTCAGAGCATTGCAATCCATCTATTCTTTCTAATCTTGTTCAATTCTGGAAAAAAAAAATCATTCTATTAATTCTTCAAAGAGTATCTATGCAACATGTTGGAGGTTTTCCTCTGGAGCTTTTAATATTTTGTGGATATCAGTGCAATATTTCCATTTACTGCCACTAGTTCTCAAAATGTGACTCAATCATGTATTTATCTTTTTGCACCTGTTCCCAATACTTTCTATGCAAGACATTGTTGCCAATGTGCCATGACTACTTAGATTCATAATGCAGCTTTACATTGTGTTTGAGGTCAGCCCCAATATGATAATTGTAGTGTTATGGGTTTTTGGTTTTTTGAAGTGCAGAGAATATTGAAGTAAGGAAAAATGAACTTTTATGTCAAAAATAGCTTAGTATACTCAAAGTGGAGCACTATTCATTCAATCAACCACCTAGACATACATCTATTAACTGCTGACCATGTATCAATTATTATTCTGATATAATTTTAAAGAAAATATATACCCTTTGCCCTTAAGGAGCTTATATTCTAATGGGAGATAGAGGAATATCTACATATAATGATATAAATTGTATTCAAATGAAAAACCCAGTAATTTGAGGGGTAGACATAGATTAGGAAGGTTCCATGTACACATCTGAGCTTACTTTAAACATTTATTTCTATTCTTTACCCTCCTCTTCTTGCTCCTCCTCCTCCTCCTCCTCCTCTTCCTCCTCCTCCTCCTCCTCCTCCTCCTCCTCTCTCTCTCTCTCTCTCTCTCTGTCTCTCTCTCTGTCTCTCTCTCTGTCTCTCTCTCTCTTTCTCTGTGTATGTGTCTGTCTGTCTGTCTGTCTCCCCTCCCTCCCCTCTTTCTTGCTCTTCCTTCCTCCATCCCTCCCTCTCTTTTATGAATGCTTGCTTAGGTAGGTTGGTTGAGAACTATTCTGATTGTCTGCAATGGTTCTTAGTCATCCCATCCCTTTGCAATTGATATTGATTTTGACCTTTTCTTTAAATAACTAATGATTTGACTACACACAGACAAACAATGTCAAAATGACCACTGGCTTAGGAACCCATTATTTACTTCCTCTAAATGCTGTTATAATGGTAGCCAGAGATGTTTTAGAATCAGCATCAGCATCAGCATCTGCATAATGGGGGACCAAGATCAGTAAGATCATACATTAAATGCAACCTAAGAATACCAGTGGGCCTGACTAGAATTGTTTTTAAAGGTAAATTTTAAAAATCGATTTTGTAAGAAAGACAAGCTAATTTCAGTTTTTGTCAGCATCATTATAACCCTGATGACTATAAATTGCATAGTAGTCACTTGACTGCATTGGCAGAGTTGAGAGTTCTCTAAGGAAATTCAATTACAGGTTAAATCTAAAATGAGAGAGAGACAGAGAGAGATGAAGAGAGACAGAGAGACAGAATCTCAAATCAAAAATTCCAATGTTTGGAGGAAAAGAGAAAGGAAAGATGATTTCTTAGTAGAGTATCAGAGAAAGTCATGTTTGAATTGTACTTGATGAATGGGCAGAATTTCAAATGGCAGAGATTACAGCAAGAGAAAAGATATGAACAAAGGTACAGTTACATGAAGGTAAAAAGGAGCAGACCTAAGGACTTTAAACTACATTCTGTGAGTGCACATTCAAGGAATGCATACATTGGGACACTCTGTTGCTCTCATTATGAAGTCCTTGGATTTCCTCCTCAAATATTTATACCTAGTCCAGACAATTGCCTACCTTACTTTATGCACTGGACAATATAGAACACAGAACTTGTCACGAGCATTTAGGAGAAATACATTGGGATTAACGGTCACTGGATCAGGTGTTTTTACCTGATATTGTTGTTGATGTCCATACACGAGAGGTGGTAGGGCAGAAAAAGGATATCTTCTGGAAGTGGTGGTGATTTTTAAAAAATCATCTACAAATCAGGTAAACAGAGTAACAGATTTTAGCTTAAGAAAAATGAGTCCTCCTGACTCCAGGTCCTGTGTTCTATTGACCATGCCACTTAGCTTCTCTAGAAATAGAAAAATCTAACCAAAAATTTTAAAAAAGAAAGAAGTTAAAGAGATGAATAGACTTTTAGAAAAGTTAGATGTTAGAGAGCTCTGGAGAAAATTGAATGGAAATGGAAAAAATAATCTCCCTTTTATTTTTTCTCTCAGTGGTACATGAAAACTTCACAAAAATTGACAATATATTAAGACATAATAGAAAAGATAAAATACTTGGGAGTTTACCTGTCAAGACAAACAAAGCAACTGTAATAACATATACACAAAGCACTTTTCACAAAAATGAAGTCAGATCTAAACAAATTGAAGAATTTGAATTACTCATAAGTAAGCCAAGCCAATATGATAAATAAAATAATAAAAAATGACAATTCTACCTAAATTAATTTACTTATTCAGTGCCATAACAATCAAACTACCCAAATTAGTAGATGTAATTGGATAAAATATTTTAAAGGTACCTCAAACCTGATTCAACTTGGCTTCAACACACATCCATTTCAGATGAACTAGATAACCCAAGGCACCTTCCACTTTGGGGGAGGTATAGTGTGGAAGTGTGATAGTATTTTCCAATTTTTGCCTTGTAACACCCTTGCAATCCCTGTTAGCTTGTACGGACATCTATAAGAATACAGGGAGTGGGTGTTGTAATTGATTATATTTAATTAAAGAGTCTTCCTGTCTTTACCCCCTTCCCCTTTTTGTTTCACTGAGGCAGGAAGGTGTGTGTCTTCAGGTGCCATAGGCAAATAACTAGAAAATTTGTTATTGTTATAGGAAAAATGTTTATCCATCCCCTTTTTTTTCTTACCTCATGTCTATAAGATGAGATAGGTGAATTCTGGTTATGTTAGAATAATGATGTTTACATATAATCTTAAAGAACTATAAGTTATTATGCTACAATAAATGAAGAGACACATAACTTGACACCTTCTTGTCTAATCTTAGACATCAAGAACTGCTTCTTGCAAGGTGTGAACTAGAAGAAAATTATACTTTACCTCTTATGAGTTGATATCCCTGATGTTTGCCAAATTCATTAGTAAAAAAAGAAAATCTATTTAGAGTAAGCTGAAAAGAATAGCTTGCTTTCATATTTAATCTTGAACTCAAAATATTTCCCCTTATTGCACTCCAGAGTAAATAATAGTGCAGAACAATGATTTTTTTATCATCAGAATGAGCTTTTCTTTTTCCTTTTTGTTTTAATAAAAATGGTGATGGAGTAGTTATTTCTATAACTATTTTAATGACTGCATACCAAACAGCCATATTATTTTGATGGAATTGTGGCCTTACTTGGAAGAGTTATATATTTCATTAAAAAATACTTATATGGCATTTTTCACAATTCTTTTGTAGTCAATAAAGATAGATAGATGATAGAAGGATGGATAGATCAATATATAAAGATAAACAAACTTTAAAGGAAAATAATTACTTTTTCAAAACAAAAAATGCATTTTCTCTCATAAAGCATCAAACACAGAGGACATCAGAAATATATCATCATCCACTGGTAAATTTTCTGTTTACAGTTATAAAATAGCTATGTGTAATTCAAGTGATTTTTCATTACCTTATAATTTTCTTTATGATAAATTTGGCATTTATTGAAAATTTTTATCCTCATATCAGTTTTGTATCCCAAGACCATTAAGTTTCAAACTACTGTAAATTCCCATTGTAATGCAGCAATTCCCAGGAATGTCTATATGTCATTTTGTAGATGGTTTGTTTTATTGTAAGAAAGATCTTGTTATTCTATGTGAAACATAACATGCCACTCCCACATCTATATTGTCTTTACATTCCTTATAGTTTGATCTCTGTGAAATTTCACAACCAAATTTCTAGAACAAAGGCTATCTATATTCGTTGCTTTCTTCTCTTCACCTGCTATTGCATTCTTCATCTTGTGATTACACTTTCCTGAAACTGATCTCTCCTTGGCCACTAATGATCTGCTAAATCCAATGACTCTTTGTTAGTCCTCATCATCCTGGAATTTCTGCAGCATTTGAAGGTCTTTGTGACCACTTCAACCTCTACTGTGTATGATCTGTCTTAGATTTTTGTCACACTTCTCTTTCTTTATTCTCCTCTTTATCCATCTTAACACTTTTAAGTCTCCATTTCTGAAATATTTCCTACACATTTTGTGACTTTGAGTTGGTGTAGGACAAAGTTCATCTCTGGTTCTATCTATCTTGTCCTCCATACCTAATCAGTTGCCAGGTGATCTGCACCTGATTGTATAGTATTTTTCATAGTTATCCTTGCTTCATGATTCACATGGTGCCACATTAATCCAGATACTCATCACCTGACATCACACCTAAATTTGCATTTCTAGCATTTCCAAATATTTTTTCTGGTATTCTGATAGTTTAGGACATACGACCCTCTTTGCCCCATCCCTATGCATTAATATAGGCTGTCTTCCATGCTTGAAATATTCTTCTGTCTCATCTGTACTCTTTAGAGTCTATATATCTCTTCAATATTTATTTCAAGCTCCATCTCTTGTAGGAGGGCACTTTTGATTCCCCCATACACACTTGCTAAAACCCCACTCAAATATCCTTGTATTTATAATTTGAATATCCAAAAAGTGGGCAAGCAGTCCTGAAAATTAACAACTCTGTCTCTATGAAATATCTTAGTCATGTCTCCTAGTGGGATATAAACATCCTATTCAGAAGAAAGGTACCACATTAATTCAAAGAATTCCATTTTCAATACTTATATTTCAAAAACAGGCAAATTCCATTGCTATGTTGACTGCCGTGATGAATTTAGATAAAAACGCATCCTTATGATGGCTATCGGTATCTTTATTAGTTGTTTTGATGAAATATATTCATAAGTTAGTACCCAGCCACATCCTGATATGCCCCTTATTGGTAGCTAAGCTAGGCTCTCCTCTGGACATTTATGAATCTTTTCCCTGGCATATACCCCCAAACATTTCTAGGTAGAAATGACTGGCCAGAATTTTTATGTCAGGAGGTAACACTTACAAGAATCTACAATCACCTTTTTTTTCATACAATGAAATATAAGAGGATGATATTAAAAGAGGCCCATTTTAGCTGTCCACAGTTCATTTCCCTGGCTCTGTTCACAAATATTGAAGAAAAAGAAAAAAATAAATGGTTTGTTAGTTTATGTTTCCACCAGATTTTTCTTCCTAGATCTAAACACACCTAATTGCTGCAATCAATCATCATGATGGAGTGGCCTTTTGTCCCTTCAATATATTACTTATCCTCCTTTCAGTACTGCATAGTATGGTATCTTTCATGGGGGATTTTCCCATAGTCTTCATTCATAGAGAGACTCAATTTTGAAAAGTTTCTAGTTTTCTGGGCATGTTGAGACACTATATTTCAGTTGAAGGAAAACTGACCCAAGAGTCAAAGAACTGAGCTTCAATTCCCATTTCTCACATGACCTGCCCATTTAAATTTAGTAGAATCTCTTAATGTTCTTGGAGTTACACTTCCTTATTTGCAAAAGAGAGATTTGTACCAGATGATGTCTCAGTCCCTTTCAGTTCTGCATCTGTGATCATAAGATTATAACCTTGGACAGATTATCCAAAACACAGTTTCTTTATGGAACACAATTTTCTCACATTATATAGATAGATAGATAGATAGATACATAGATACATAGATACATAGATAGATACATAGATAGATTGATTGATTGATAGATAAATGAAGATTGATGGATAGGTATAGATGGATGATAGATAGATAGATAGATAGATAGATAGATAGATAGATAGGTAGATAGATAGATAGATAGATGGTTGGCTCTCTGAATTTTCTTCTAATTATGAAATACCAAGTGAAGACTTTGAGAATTAGATATTGAATATTCTCATTGTCTGAGAAACAAAAAAGATAGTGTAATCCACTATGCCATTTTCAGTGGGATATATGGAGTCCTAGAAAGCCATCCCTTAAGAATTCTCAATGATCTATGTTACATATTGCTTCTCTAGAAGGTTCCTTTTTCATGTTTCTCCCCATTTACACATTATTTGGATGAGTTTTACAGACTGGAGCTGCATTTGATGCTTCAAAAGATGATGTCTTTATTCTTCTATAGGCCATAAACCATAAGCAGTGTCTTATTTGCTTTTAGGGAATCTGTATCCCTTAGCTCCCTGCTAGGGAAATTTATGTTGTGAATTTCTTTTCAGTCATTTATTCCACATTTAGCTTCCCTTTTGCTCTCTGAGGGGTTTTAATGGTGCCATCACCAACTACAGAATTATCTGCTTTTACATAGCAGGGAACTTGAGAGTATGTGGATTTCCCAGAAACAGATACAGAAAAAGTGGGATTGTCAGGTGTTTCTTCATCTGGACAAATCAACTCTTGAGGGGAAAAAGTAATGATAAAAAAAGTTCTTGAGGAAACCTTGGTGACAAAGTGGAGAGAGTCAGGAAGCCCTCCGTTCAAATTCAATGTCAGATATAGACTACTTGAGTGATTATAGGCAATTAATTTAGTCAATCTTCATTTTCACATACATAAAATGGAGCGCCTTCCTTGAAGGTGTATTGTGATGATAAAAAAAATAACATTGGTAAAGCAATTTTTCATTTTAGTGAATATTAATCAACAGGTAATAAATATTGACTATGCATTAAGCCACAGGTTTACTATACTCATCATTTTCATCATCATCATTTCCCTAGAAAAAAATTGGCATGTTCTTCATACTAGAGAAGACAGAAAATGAAAACCTGTAAGTTTCCACCAAAGGCCCTGTCTTAGAAGATCACTGTAAGAAAGTAATAATTGTTGAAGCCACATCAATTGTAACAAAGATTGTCATGAGAATAAGCCACAGTAATTAAAGAAAAATATTACATATCTACTAACAGGGACCAAGGAATTTAGTGGGAGGGATCAAATCCTTTTATTGAGGGGGTTTGTTCTGCGAAGCTTTGATTCCATCAAAGGGTTGTACTGAGGACCTAGAGGCCCATATGTGACTTCAAGGCTGAGGGCTGCCCACCTCCCTACTTCAGCCTCAGGCAGCCCATTGCACTTGATGTAACATTAATGCTAATGAAATTTTCCCTTATATCAAGTCCAAATCTGCCTTTTGGCAACTCCTACACATTGCCCCTAGTTCTTCCCTCTGGGTCAACAAAAGAATTTCAGAAAATCTCTCTTAAAGTTTTTATATGTAGATCTAAATTGAAATAGTGACTTCTACCCCTCCTTTCAGCTAAAAAGCAATTTTTTCTCATTGATCAAATGAGTTTACAGTAATTTATTTTGGTAAATGTTCATTAATTTCAATTGATTACATGTGGGAAATGTATAAAATATTCGCTGGTAATTAATCTTCACTTATGATCATTCAGTATAATCTATGGCATGCATTCCAGAGAGTGTGGGCTTTTATTTTGCGAATGAGAAGCAACCAAACTTTGAAACAGTATAAAAAATAATAGATTCTTAGACCTGGAAGGTCATTCAGAGACCCCCTAGATAAACCTGGGACTATATAGGAATGCCTTCTAGAATGAATATGGCAAGTGATCAATTAACTTCTGCCTGCTGACCCCAAACAAGCAGGATGTCAGTCCTTTCTGAGCTAGCACGTTGGATGTGGAGCAGCTGGAACTGGAAAGAACATACAGGATCACATATGGGATCCTACAATAACAACCAGAAGGGATTTGTCTCATTCCCCCTTTTATTTTAATAAGAAAATTTTCTCTAACAGACATTAGGTGATATATGCTGGGCTCCATGTATACTAAGTGACAACACTGCAGTTTGAACCCAGATTCCTAGACACAAATTCATCACTTTTCCCACCATAGCACACAGTAAGTGTACACTTTCTAATCACAAATAGATGGTTCTTAAAAGAATAATGAAGTCTTTTAAATTGAAAGTATTATGTTACGTCATTCTTTGAAGAAGTTTTAATTAAATCTCTACTATTTGCCAGCTTTTTGTGCTAGCCTTGGTTTATGGGAACAAAAGTAAGAAATTCCTGTTTTCAAGGAAGTTGTCTGCAGTTCCATTGGAATGATGCTTTCATTTTCAAGAGACAGAGAGAGAGAGAGAGAGAGAGAGAGAGAGAGAGAGAGAGAGAGAGAGAGAGAGAATGTGTGTTTAGAGGCTTCTACAAATGAATACATGAATGAGCAAAAAAAAAGTGGTTGCTCTCTGCCAGTTGCTGTGATAAATGAAAGGCAGATCACACACACACACACACACACACACACACACACACACACACACACACACCACGCTTCTTTTTCTCAAGCAGCAAAATTCTATTTCATGTTGATATTTGTTATGAGGTATATGTTTTCATTCCTAGGTAAATTTTGCCAGTGTTTGATTAAAGTTTTCAACCCTGTTGCAAATGCTGTTCTCCAAATCCTGGACACTTTTGGAGTTGGCTAAGAGAGACTATGGCCTGGGCAACCATTCAGTGTCAAGGAAAGCTCTTGCCTTCTGCTTCTGTGCCACAAACCCATGTCTAATTGAATGTTTATGTTCTCTGGTGGCCAACTTTTTCTTTTAATTTAAGCTAATTCACAAAGAAATGCAAATTTGGATGTAAATAGAGGAAACCATTTGTCAAAAGGCACATTTTATTTCCCTTTTCTTTCCCTCCACCCCTTCTTCGCTCCTTCCTTTCCTCCATCCCTTTTTCCTTCCTCCTTCCCTCCTTCCTTCCCTCTTCCCTCCTTCTTTCCTTCCTTCTTTCCTTCCTTCCTTCCTTTCTTCCTTCCTTCCTTCCTTCCCTCCTTCTTTCCTTCCTTCCTTTCTTCCTTCCTTCCTTCC
>JAQQSV010014504.1:0-12275 GCA_028646515.1 Pseudochirops corinnae
ATTGTGGAACTGAATCTTGTAAATTAAAAGTAAATGAGTAAATAAAAAATAAATTTAAAAAAAAAAAAAAGAATAACACCCAATCTAGCCTGATATAATATGCATTTATTAACCACCTACTGTGGCTAGGTCGGGGATACAAAGACAAAATAAAAAGCAACCCCTGCCTTTCAAAGCTTATAAGCTAATGGGGCATAGAACACAAAAATACATAGGGGCATACATGTTAATTTAGAGAGGAGGGAGAAAGCTCTGATAACTAAGGGGATCAACAAAAGTTTCTATAGGAAATTTGAAGGAAACTATAGATTTTTAAAGACAGAGTTGAGGTGAGCATGAAGGACAGAGTACATACAAAGGCATAGAGACAGGAGATGGAGTTTTGAGCTTGGGAAATAGCAAATAGACCAGACTGACTGGAATGTATGATTTGTGAAATGAAGTTGAATACACTAACTCTGGAAAAGGTAGTCTTGTTCCTGTGATAAACTTTAAATGGAAAGGTAAGAAGTTTGTTTACGCTAGCATAAATAGGAAGTCATCGTGGTTTCTTGAATAGGTAAATGATAGGGCCAGACTTGTGTTTTAGGAAGATTGTTTTGGGATTTGTACAGACTTCAATGACTCAGGAAGAGGCTGAGAACTTTGTGCAACTCTGCCTCACTTAAATCCAATTTACCCTCAAGTCAAGATAGCATCCTTGAGGTCACTGTTTTTGAAAGAAGGACAAACAATTTAGGAAGGTCTCTCCTCTTCTTTGAATTTGTTTCCTCAGGGTAAAAATGGAGATAAAAAAGATCTGTACTATTTATCTCCCAGGATTGTTGCAATAATCAAAGTAGATAATGAATATGTAGAACTCTGTAACCTTATAAAGCATTATATAAATTAGAATTATTCCTATGATTAGTCAGGATGCTAAGCAAACAATGCATTGTATATACATATACACACATATTGGACAAGAAAAGCCAAAAGTGTGCTGAGACTTTTACAGCATTCTTAGTCCTGGAAGTTTGAAAAATAGGGAAATATAAATCATGCACATAATGCTATACTTTGTTTACCTATATTATAATTTATGTAAATTTTTATTATGTAAATATATATTTTAGGAGAGGTAGCATAGTGTTGTGGAAGGAGAGCCAGCCTCAAAGTCTAGAAGGCCTAGATTCAAGTCTTGCCTCTGACATACATACTGTTTCTAGGCAAGTCACCTAAATTCTTAGTGCCCCAGCAACTCTAAACCCTAAAGGTGCAAAGCAGTTGCTAATTTGCATTGGTAGAGGTAATTACAAGAGAATCCTACACCAATGAAATTGCATGTCCCCACTATATATATATATATATATATATATATATATATATATATATATATATATATATATATACACACACATATATATTTGCATGTGTATATATGCATATATTATAGATATTACATATGTGTGTTATGTATAATGTGTACTATAAATATATATGCATATATATGTAGGTGTGTATGTAGATATGTGTGTGTACGTATGTGTATATATACATATATATGTATATATATCTCAACACAAGAGTTAAGTACTACTCTTACAGACTAACCATACTTTTATCAAACTTCTCTGATAGGTCTTCAATTCCAAACATTTGACGCATCTTTTAAAATAATACTTCTCTAGACTTATTCTAATTAACACTGATCCACCCCTAGAGTTTTCTTTAATGTCAGCTTCATAGGGCGTAAAATGGTTTTTACTCATATATTGATCCCATACTTGTCAGTGTCTCAGGATGACTAATTTTCTGCAACAGCTGTGGGATGTACAAGAATCACATGACACAGGTGCTAGAAAAGAACTCTGAGATCATCTAGCACCACATCCTCATTTTTCAGACATGGAACTAGAAACCCAGAGTGGTAACAAAGCTAAATCACGAAGCTATTAAGTAGCTGAACGGGTTCTCTACTCCAAGTCTTCTGACGCCAGGTTTGGGGCTCTTAAATTTTCTGACTCTTTCTAATAACAATAATAGCCACCATTTGGGTAATACTTTAAGGTTTGCAAATCACTTTGCAAGACCCTTTTGAGGCTCACAATAATCCTCTGAGAATGTGTTACATGTATTGATATATGCTTATTAATACTATTACAATTCATAATGTGCTTTCACATTCATGATCTGATATGACACAGAAGGGCCCTGAAAGACAGGTTAAGGAAGCTATTATTATCCACAGACTCTAGATAAGAAACAGACTTAGAGAAAGGAAATGGTGACATGGTTAATGGTCACATAGTGGAGTCTCTGCATAAAATAATAGTTTTTCTGAAACTAAGTCAAAAATCTCTTTCAGCTTTGCCATCACCACAGAAGCAGAGGGCTTTATTAACATCTTTTAAAAACTTAGCATTAGATGGAATCCTGAAATTAAGAAAAGGTTTTTTTAATAGGATAATTATTTTTTTCTCAGATTTCAATTTCTAGATTTTGACAAAGCAGACTTTTTTAAAAGTATGCTATATATAATAGAGATTTAAAAAGAAAGAAAATTCTAGCTATTGTTGTTCACAAGAACAAACCCTAAAATCTGAAATAGCTTTAGAAAGAAATTTATTAGGTCATTGGGTGGAAGACTAGGCTGGAAAGGAGGTGTGGTTCCCTCTTGTCCAGGCTCTGGAAAATTTATATTATATAGGATTTAGACAAGGGAACCTGCATATTGCCCTTGAGACTTCTTGCCTTGTTGACAGGGAATCATTTAACTCAGGTCATTCAGGCATTTGTAAATCTAACTGTATCATTATTTAATCCAATTCTTTATCTCCTTCAACCATAATAGTATGAAAATACTTTCTTGAAAGCTTTGCTAAAATCTAAGTAAACTATATCCATATACCATTCCCTTCATTTGCTAGTTTAGTAATTCTGTCAAAAAAGGAAATGTGGTTGGTCTGGCTTGACTTATTCTTGATGAAATTATGCTGGCTCTCTGTAATCACTAGTTCCCTTTCTAGATGTTTACCAATTATCTTTTTAGTGATCCATTCTAGAATTTTACCAGGAATCAAAGTCAAGCTCACTGACCTATTGTTTGTGATTTTTTTTCCCCATTTGAAAATTGAAGCATTTGTCCTTTACCATTCTTATGGTCTCTTTTTTATTTCCCAAACCCTTTCAAATATCAGTAATCACATCTGCTGGTTCTTTTAGTACTCAAAGATGTTGTTCATCTGGGTCAGATGACTTGAATTCATCAAGGGCAACAGGTGTTCTATTATCTTCTAACTTATCTTGGGTTATCTACTCCTCACTGATTTTTGTTGTCACTTCCAAAGCAAAGGTCATCTTTCTTGATAGAGAAAACAGAAGCAAAATAAACTGATTGGTTCTGTATTCTCTGAAGAAATTCTGTATTCTCTCTTTGATCCTTTTTACCACCCAATAGAGCTTTAAAAACAAAATTCAAACAAAAAACCCCAACAAAACTCAACCAACGTTTTTTTGTCATACTTGGTTTCCCTTTCCTGCTTCAGCTGATTTGGCGCTTTAGTATCCTGATATTCTTATAAGACTATATATCATATTGTTATATTAATCCTTCTGTCGTTTTCATAATTTTTTTTTTTACAATCTAAGCTAGTTATGAGTTTCCTATGTGTTTACATAAATCTCTTCAGACAAATCCTATTTTTTTTCTCATTGGAATCATTTCCCTTTGTATTTTCAGAATTTCATTCTTGAACATCTTCAATTTTCCCTTGGACTGACCTCCTGTAGCATTTTATTCCTTGGAATCTCTATCTTTCCTCTACACCCTTTGAAGTCTGCTTTGTCAAAATCTAGGATCCTTGTCAAACTATGCCACTAAGGTACTCAGTGTTTCCCTACTGGTAAGATTCAGATCCAGAATAAAATTTCTACTTACTGGTTCCTCCACATTTTAAAGGATGAAATTATCACTTTCAAGATAAATGTATTTTAGCTTTTATAGAAATTTCACCAATAAATACTTTGAATCTACACTCATCTAATCAAGAATGATGACTTTCACTATTCACTCCCTCAGCTCTTTAACATCTTGCTTCCAATCTCACAGTGCTACTGAAATTGTTCTCTCAAATGGCATCCAAAGATATCCTTTTAAAAGTTCTTTTTTTATTCTGAACCTAACAAAGATCCATAATACACAGTAGAACAGAAAAAGAGAATTATACGAGAAACTGAGAATCTCTATTATGTATAGCATGCTTTAAAAAAAAAAAAGGATATAATAGATTCTACATGTTACTTTCAAATGTCTTATCTATGTTTTTTTCTCAATTTTCTCCTGTTCTATTTTTTTAAATGCTTCAGTAACCCTCTTTTCTTGGCAACACTATCACTAGTCTCCTTTTCCCCATCAATTCTCCTCCATCCTCTCCCCCTCAAAAAAAGAAAATCACAATCCTTGTAACAAAAATAATCAAACAAAATAAATTCACAAATTTGCCTATGTCTCCTTCTGCACCTTGAGTTCATCACCTCTTTTTCAGGAGGTGAATAGACTGCCAAGTTCTGTCAATTCTAACTCCTTAATATACCTTGCATTTGGCCCCTACGCTGGTACAAACTCCCATCATCTGCCTGGACTACTACAATAATTCTTTCCTTTCCAATCTATGCTCTCTACACAGCTATACTATCCTCATCAAGAAGTTTCAAGTTTCTTCTTGCAACTAGGATGTTTCAGACTTTCTTGGCTTTTAAAGACCTTTACAATTATGGCTCTTGCCTTCTCAGGTCTATTATATATCACTCTCTTTCATACATTTTATGTTCCAACCAAATTAGTCTGCTTAATGTTCTTCATACAAGACATCCCATCTCCCATATGCCTTTGCACAGTCTTTTTCCCATGCCTGTAATGTACTTCCTTCTCACCTCTACCTCACTGACTTCAATACCTTCAAGGTTCTGATCAATTTCCATCTCCTGTAGGAAGTCTATCCTGATATCTCAGCTATTAGTACAACTCTCCCTGGAAATTACTTTGTAATTATCTCTATTCGTGTTGTTTTACCCCAATAAGATGTAAGTTCATCAAAGGGAAGTAGTATTTTTGGTCTTTGAATCCCTTGCACCTAGAAAAGTGCCTGGCACAAAGTAGGCACTTAATAAATGTATGTTGAATGAATGAATAAAAAAGAGACAGATGTGAAAGATGCTAATGAAGTGAATCCGATAAAATTGAGGAACTGATTGGATATTGGTGGGTAGAGGGACACTGAAGAGTCAAAGACAAATCCTAAAATGTGAACCTGAGTTATCTTTAGACCTTTGCTTTTCCTAACTCCCAATACCCAATCAGGTCCCAAATTATATTAAAGAAAGTTAGGAGGACAGATTGATTTAGGAGAAAAGATGGGTTTCATTCTGATTATATTGAGTTTGAGATCCCTATCATATGTCCTGATAAAATTGTCCAGCAGACAATTAATGAGACTAGATTTGGGTAGGATTTATACACATGGGAGTGATTAGCATAGAGCATGATCATCAAACCTATAGCAACTAAGATCACCAAAAGCACATAGAAAAGAGAGCACTCAGAACAGAGATTTGAGTGTGCCCATGTACAGGGAACAGAATAGTTTATCATACTACAAAGACTGAAAGAAAAGGATTAGTCTGACAGGGAAGAAGAGGACCACAACATAGCAGTGTCATGAAAAACCAGGAAGAATGGTTTTAACTTCTGCTCAGCTTTCTACCATACTAAACAGAAGCTGTAAGGCAGCAGAAGAAAAGAACATAGAATGGAAAATATGAGGCTCTCAGGAGAGATGTGGCAAGATTTGTATGAACTAATGTTCAGCAAAAAAGCAGAACCAGGAAAACACCATATATAAGGACAATGATGCTAATAAAAAGATCACTAAAAGTTATTTTTTTAAAAAACAGTGAAAAAGATCCTAGAAAAGAGATAAAGACACATACTTTCTTCCTCACTTCAGGGAAGTGAGGGGAACTACTAGGACAGAATATTGTATGCACTGTCACACATGACCTGTGTATTGGATTTGTTGTTATTCAGTCTTTTCTGACTCTTCATGACCCCATTTAGGGTTTTCTTGGCAAAAATACCGAAGTGATTTGCTATTTCCTTCTCCAGGTCATTTTACAGAACAGGAAACTGAAGCAAATAGTGTTAAATGACCAAGGTCACACAGCTAGTGTCTGAAGTCAAACTGGAACTCAGGTATTCCTGACTCCAGGCCCAGCTCTCTAACTGAACCACTTAGTAGTATTAGATGTTTTTTGCTTGTTTTTCTTTCTCATAAGGGCGGGTCCAATGTGGGAGAAGGGTGAGAAATAGCTGTGATTTAAGACAAGATGCATCCATAAGCTTTTTGTGTTTTCTTTTTTTGATGAAAAGAAAACAATGCAGGAAACCAGGAAAAGTCTTTTTGTACGGGCAGGTGCTGGACTGCGTCGGAAGATGCGGGTCTGAATCCCAAACCCCACTCGCTGATAGCCTCGAACGAACCCTTCTCCCCTTTCTGGGCCTGTTTTCTTCACTGGAAAATGAAGGCGCGGGGGTGAGCGGGTCCCTGCGAGCCCACTCGGCCACCGGGGCAGCGGGCCCTCCGAGCCGGGGCTCCTTTCCGTGTGGGGAGAATAAGGAGCCGCCGAGGGCAGCGAACGCCGGGGGCAGATCTCCTTCCCGCCGTATCGCGTCACGGGCCCTGGTCTGAGCTTTGATTTTGGCCACCCCAGAGCGAGGAGAACCCAAGGGTTCACCTGAAGCTAAGTGCCCACGCTCCCGTCTGTCCTCGCAGTCGAGCTCCCGCCGCAGCTCTCCGCTGTGGCGCCAAAGCTGCCGGAAGCCTCCGTCCCGCCCCTCCTCGGTCCAATGGGCTCGCACTAGAGCGACGGTTGATTGGGGGCGTGACTCCTTCTGGCCCCGCCCCTACTCTCCTTGCCTGGTCCCGCCTGGTCCCACCTAGTTCTGTCTGCCCCTCGGCAACCAACACAACAAAACAAAATGGCGTCTCTAGCTCCCGATGCCTGAGGGTTCGAGAGACGAAACTCCCCGGGCAGGGATTCCCCTCGGTTTGTCCTGCCCTGGCCAGGCCCTGTAGTGGTGAGTGCCCCGCGTCTGCGCTTGGGATGGGGAACCGGGGAGCCCGAGACGTGACGAGGAAGGTGGGGGAGGTTCAGGTGGCTACATCTGGGCCAATCAGCGCTTGCGCCGGGCCGGGCGGGGTGTCCAGGTGCGGGCGGTTTAGTTCCTGGACTAGTTTGGGATGGAGGGGAGGGGATGCGTGGAACTCGAGGGCATGGCGATCGAGAGGAATGTGTTGGAGTTTGGGAATGAGCAAAAGAGTATTAGGAGAGCCAAGATACTGGAATACAAAAGGATGGGATGAAGAGGGGAAAGAGTCAGGCTATGGGTATGAAGACAGATGGGGGACATATGGCAACGCAATTACGTAAGGAGGTAATACAGGAAAATTGGAACTATTACAATGTGGTTGGGCCGAGAAAAGTTGAGCCGAGCTTTGACCATTCTGATGGAATAGGAAAGGTTGGAGAGATTTTAAGGGATGGGATGGAAAGTTTGCTATAGTGGAATGCATTTTGGAGTAAGAATTTATTTCTAGTTGTAGCCCTACATGGACTATTTGTATGACTGTTGGAAAAGTTCCTTAAAGTCTTCGAGCCTTGGTTTCCTCAATTGTACCATGGGTAATACTGTCAGTTTTCCCGGCTATTCTGGGTTCTTGAGACGATCTATGAGATGAAAGGAATTTGCAGAAATGACCTTCATATGTAAATGACTATTATTGGATGGGTGGCAGAGTCTAGATAAAGGGAAGATATGGGAAAAGGGCTGCGAGATTGATCAAAGTAGAGTCAAAAGACCTGTATTCAAATTCCACCTTTTACTACCACCTGTGGAACCTTGTCAATCAAGTGACTTAAAATAATTAGCTCTCAATTTTTTCCTATGCAAAATGGAGGGGTTGTACTAGTATTCCCCCAAGATTTCTTTGAGCTCTAAATCTGTGATCCCTTATGGGAAGCTGGAGTTTGGAGTATAGAGAGAAGATCTGGCTGTCAGATAAGACTAAGGGGTGGAGTATTCAAGCCTTTGGGATATCCACAGATAAGAGATGGGGGACTAATAGTCTGATCTAAATATGTGACCCTGGTTAAGCAAGCAGTTTTGACTGGGGTGGGACTTGAAGTGCAAGCAGTCTCTTGAGTCTTGCTTGAGTGGAGTGAGGATAAGATATAGTGAAAACGCAGCTCTCTCTGAATGATCTTATAATGTCATCCCTCCAATTTTTTGCATCTTGCTCTCTGGACCAAATTCTGACAAGGCCCTTTAACGAGTGTATTTGTTTGTATTATTTTACCTCTTTTCTTACATAGTCATTCTCCAGCAACTATTCTAACTGTTCCAGCTTAGGCTGTGTCTTTAAACTTTGGCTCTGTAGTCTGAAGACTTGGAGAAAACATAAGAGTTTCAAGGAAGTTTGTAACCCAGGGAGAAGACCTGAAAATTATAAAGTAGAGAATGAGGTTAAATATTGTTAATCTAGGAATTCAGGGTAGTAGCTCATAGGGAACCTTTTTTTTAAAAAAAAAATAGAAATCTTCCTGACTTCAGGGTGGATGCTCTATCCACTGGACCATGTAGCCATCCTGGTTTAGGGAATCTTTAAGAGTATTTGGACATGATGATCTTAAGTAATGTGGTGATATGGAGAGAGGGTCTATATAGTGGGACAGCATGGTATAGTGGAAATAATGTCTGAATTCAGTCACCAAACCTGAGATCTTGTCTGAGCTCTAGTATTGACATGTGGGCTTCAATTTGTGCATCTATAAAGTGAGAGCATTGGACTAGGTAATCTTTACGGTATTCTTTCAGCTTTGCCATATCTTTCTAAGGTCCCTTTTCAGCTCCAACATTCTTAGCCACCAGTTCTACCTTATAGTGACAACATTTCAAGTTTTAAGATCTCTTAGAGCTCTGTTTGATTCTCTATTCTAACATTATGTTCCAAAGTCCTTTCTAGTTCTGACAGTCTTTGATTCTATGTGAGATGCAAATAGAATTTAATTAAAAATTAATTAATTAATTGAAAAGCAAAATAGCTTTTTGTTTGCATTTTTTAAAACTACTTTAAGTAGTTAAAATATACCTACTTAATATGGAATCCAGCTTTATTCTCTTGGTTCTGTAGCAGTTTCTATTCATAATGGATATGTTCTTTAGCTTGCTGTGGCTATTTGGTTTTTTGCCACTTTGCTTTGGTTAGGACTATACTTGGCTAAAGAGACAGATAAAATCTGTGTGTGTGCCGTCTAAAGATTAGCCATGGTTTTAGAAGAAATCATTTAATTTAACAAAGTAAGCATCTGATCTTCATAACTGAGGCCTCCTTTATTTCCATAGCAAAATTTACTTTTTTCTGTATTGTGGTTGGCGCATACTGTGGAATAGGTTAACATTATGCCAAAGCTGTTGAAAAAAAAGATAAAAACATATTTGCTGTGGTGTCAAGCAACAGATAATTTGGAGAGGAAGACTTTTTTGAGTGGTTCTGATGTGTTGTTTTAATAGGAGGAAATGAAAGCAAAAAGTGTAAAGGCATAAAAGTTAGCAGGACTTGCTTTTAGAGGGCCAGTCCTGAACTATAGAGAGTACGGAATAGCAGGTGTCAGACATGGCTGAAGTTTTAAGACTGGTTTTTCATGTGCCTCATACTGGTCAGGAAGTCATTTCAAACATAAAATTTTAAAAATGTTTCCAGCATTTGTAGCATCATCGGAATAACTACTGTAAATAGCTTACCAAGATGAATGCATTGAAGAATGATATTTGTTTACAAAATTCATTTCATTACTTCTTATTTTGTTCTCATATCATTTATTACACATGTACCCTGAATATCTTTTATATTATGTTTGCAAATATATTTAATGATAATAACCTCCCAGTAACAACTTAGAGAATGCTTACATGTCTATTTTCTCTTAATCTTCACAACAGTTTTGTGAGATAGACAAGGTAGGAGTTATTAGTGCTCATTTCATAACTAGGAAACTTAGGATTCCAGAAGTTAGATACCTACCCAAGGTCACACAGGTAATGTACATGGGCCAGGTCAGAGGTGGGAAACCTTCAGCCTCCAGACCACATGTGGCCCACCCTTGGGCCAGGTCTTCTAACACCTATCCTTGTTAAAAGCCATCACTGCCTTTCTTTCTAGGTATTGCGTCATCATATTTAATTTTTTACAGTTCTGATTTAACAAACTCTCAGAAAAGAGAGAACATTCCTTAACCAAAGTAGAGCAGAAAAAAAGAATATATGTGAAACTACACAGAACTATTGTGTTCAACTTTTTAAAAAATTTCAACATGTTACTTCAAAGTCTTCCTCCTTGTCTATTTTTGTTTGTTCTCTTCTGTGAATTTTTAAAAAATGCTCCAGTGGCCCTTTTTTATTCTTTTTTGATAACACGATCACTAGCTACCTTCTCATAGTCAAGTTCTACCTGCTCCCCAATTAAAAAAAGAAAAGAAAAGCTCAATCCTTTAAAGTCCATAAGCATAGTCTGTCAAAGCACATTATACTCTTTAATTTCCATTTAGATAATCGACCCAAGTTTGTTCAGAAATCATGTGCTGGTGTCACTGTAGGTCTTTAAGTGGCAGGGTAAATGATATCTTTTAGGATGTAGATGGGATTTATGTTACAGATACCACTGAGATATAAACTTCTACCTCAAGTTCATTGACTCATGATCTTAGAGGTATCTATGCTTACCTAAAGTGGATGGATTAAAAATGCTTTTGGCTTGCAGTGCTAATAGTTTTTAATAGTGGCAGTAGATTTTGAACATGCTTACAAATCTTGAGCAAGCATAGTGTAAATTGACACTGTAGCCTTGCCCAAGATTCGTGTTGTAGCCTTGCCCAAGCCTGGTGCAGCTGATGTTATGTTTGGCTGAAAATTTGTGTAATACATCCTTAAAATTTAGACAAAATTGTCCAACCTCACTTACTGCATGTTTATAAGAATTATTGGGTATCATAAAAATCTAATCAGAATAATCTTATGAATTGTAGTTAAGAAGACATTAGTAAAGGGTGCAGTATTAAAGAGGCATGTCTTATCTGAAATGAGCCCTTTTACCCCATTTACTTGGTAAAGCAGTTGTTTGAGACAAGACAAACCTAAAGAGTACTATTTTCTTTATACTTGTGTGAGTGATTTAGAGAAAACATAAATAATTTTTTCAAAAAGGCCAACCCTGGGAATAAGTGGTATTGTTGTTTTTTAGTTGTTTCAGTCATGTTTGATTTGAACCAAATCAAAGATTAGAAATGGCAGATGTGACCAGCACCATATGAACCTGCGGTCTGGCTCCAGGGTGGCTTGAGCGAATCACTGGCAGCTGTGGCATTTTCCAGAATTATCAACCTATAAGAAACAAGGGCTAAATGAAAGGTCAGTGGAACTAGGCTAAATTCAGGGGAGAGGGTCCAGCCAACTGTCCCAGGGCTAGAAAAGGCTGAAGCTGCGGCCTGCCCGCACATGGCTGCTTCAGAAGCTCTCGGCTTGCAGATTGCAGGGGGGGCAAGCAATCATTCAGAGGCTAAGTGCACTTACCTTGAGCTTCCTGGATCGGGATCATGGTCTTGGGTGGTGGTCCTGAGGTGCATGACCAGTGAGCCAAAGCTGGTGGGGGCTGCAGAGATGGGGGCCTCCTAATAGCTCCAGCAGCTGCGAAAACCCCAGTGATTTGGACAGAGTTCTCCCCTCTGAAAGCAGAGTGCTACTGAACCCAAAAGTCAAGTAATTGACTGGCAACATAAGCAAGCAAAGCAAGCCCAGCAATCCAATTTTAGATTCCTTTTTTGGGGACAAAAAGGATCAAAGCATGGAACAAGAGGTAAACAACACAGTCAGAACTCCCACACCAAAAGCTTCCAAGAAACATGAATACTTCCTAAAAGCCATAGATCAGCTTAAGAAGGATTTTGAAAACCAAGTAAGAGAAGTGAGGGAAAAATTGGGAAGAGAAATGAGAATGATGCAAGAAAATCATGAAAAGAGAGTCAATAACCTGACTGAAGAAAATAACACCTTAAAAAATAGATTAACTCAAATGGCAAAAGAGGCCCAAAAAGCCAATGAGGAGAAGAATGCCTAAAAAAGTCAACTTTGCCAGATGGAAAAAGAATCTCAAAAGCTTTCTGAAGAGAATAATTCCTTCAGA
>JAQQSV010014505.1:0-12275 GCA_028646515.1 Pseudochirops corinnae
CTTTTCCCGAAAGAAGGAGTCTAGGGTTTGGGAGCTGTTCTTACTTAGCTTCTTATGCTTATTCTTACTCATGGTTCTTCAGACCATGAATTTTTAAAAAATCTCTGTGGGGCTCTGCTTCCAGAAGGGAAAGCTTTGTCCCAAATCGCTGGGGTCCTCCCGGCTGCTGTAGACTTCTGGCTGACTGGATAATGAAGACTCCAAGACCGAGGCCCAAGACGACGATCCGGATCCAGGCCGGTCAATGCAAGAGCACTGGCCTGAAAACAATTGCTCAGTCCTCCTGTTGTCTGCAGGCCGCGGGCGGGAAGCTACAATGCAGAGGCGGGTGCAAAACCTCTGCCTTTTGCTTCTCCGCTCTGGAGACCTTTTGGCTGGACGCTTATCTCCCTCTTTCACAATCCCCCCTCGCAGCTGGTGTTAATCCCTCACCTGAGAGCTTTCTCTGCTTCTCCCGCCCAGCCGCCCCTGGGGCACTGCCTTGGCTTCAGGCCAGGCTGGTTTCGGTTCACAGTGCTGATATGGTTCCTCGTAGCCGAGCTGACTTTAGTGGGAAGTATCTTTGTGTGCTTTTGAAGTTCTAGGATTGGTCCAGAGTCCTATTCCATGGGTATTTTGGGGTGGCTATGTGAGAGCTGCGATATATTGCTGCTGCTACGCTGCCATCTTGGCTCCGCCCCCAGTACAGGGAATTCTTAATGAGGAAGCTTCCTCTGCAGTGAGGGAACTTCTGGGAAACTGAGAGGCTAAGTGTCTTGTATAGAGGAATATACCCAATATGTGTCACAGGTAAGGTAAAGCTTGGACCCAAGACTTATTGACTCCAAGGCTGGCTGTATCTAGGCATTGTATCTCAACTACCTTTCATATTATTTTTACAACACATTGTGTCTTCATGGTGTAACTTAGGGGTCTAAGCATGCCACTCATACTAGAATAGTATGCCTAGAATACTCCTGGTGGCTGGTCAAGGCACCTGTGTCATGGATAAATCCCAGAAACATTCTTCCTCTTTGCTAAAAACTTTCACTATAATTGATGAGATTAACATCTTTCCTCATGTATCATTAGGATGCAACCAAACTAAAATGTAACCAATTAAAAACTAAGGATAAATTTGGAAATTCTAAGCTTAAATGAAAGTCTCTTGAAAGGAAGAGTTACCTAGCTTACATTTGTATAATGTTTTGAGGTTTGCAGAATGTTGATGGATATGAGACAGCAAGGTGGTACAGCAGATAGAGCACTTGTATTTGGAATCAAGAAGGCCTGAGTTCAAATTATGCTTCAAATGCTGGCTATGTGCCCTTGGGCCAGTCACTTAATTCTCTGTGTTTTAGTTTTCTCTTCTGTAAAGTGGGGATAAATAGAAGCCCCTACCTCATAAGGTTGTTTTGAAGGTTAAATGAGATAACATAGAGCACTTTGCAGTTTGTCCTGAAGATCTTAGTAGAGATTAAAGCTTAAGCTGTTAGTTTAAAACTGCGTTAAGACCTTTGGAACACCCTGTATAAACACTAGTGATGATGACAAAGATGACGATGATGAAAGTGTGTGTGGTGGTCCATGTGGAATAGAGAAAAGGGAGCATCAGAGAATAAGAATGTTTTTGGTACTTACTTATCCTGGAGACATGGTGTCTTGAACAACTGCCACATCTACTGTAGTTTTTCTATTAAGAGTGGAGAAGGCTATATTACTCAACCATATTTTGATCTTAGGATCATGTGTTAATTCCCTTTGCTCTGATCTTGATTTACCAAGCAACCATGTGATCTAATTTTGGTGTCACGTGTAGGCTTCTTTCTCTGTTTGGATAAAAATGCCAACAGATCCTGGGCCACTTGCTACTTATATTTCTCATTGGAGATGAATAAATTGGCATTCAGTGTCTGGTGGTTTTGGTTAGAGTGAATCACTTCCTCAAGGGCCGATTTATCCTTTGGGCAAACTGCAAAAGTCCAGTGTCTGAACGTGTAGAGCTGAATAGCAAATTGTAGCACGTTGATGGGAATAATGTTCTTGAGCTATACCAACCCAATTGAGACCTGGGCTAAAATAGCCAGCTGAGTGTGTCCACTCATTTATTATTGCAGCAATGCCAGCTTGAAATGCATAGGGGGCTCCCTTCTGTAGGAATACAACCTGGGATGCCTAGTGATTGCAGCAGCATGTGAGAATGAGTGAATAGGCTTTCCTCAAGTACTCCCTGACAGCGGTTTACAAACAAACGTCTTTTTTCTACCTGTATCAGGATTCCCTGTTGTTGGAAAGTACAAAGGAAGAGCACCTTGAGATGTCAATCTTGGATTTTTAAGAAATGTTCCAGCGTCAGCTAGAAATTTTTATAGTAAATGTTGGTGCCCTAGGTGAATGGGGCTCGTGTCCTTGCTCTTCCTAGCAGAAAGATGCTGACACTTCAGCCTCTTCCTTATATGTTTCTGGCACTGACTTGGAAAACATCAGAAAACTCATCAGTGATGGCAACAGCGAGAATATGTTACAAAATGAAGGGGTTAACTTCCTTATAAGGCCACTTAAAATTAGAGAAGAGTGCAGAGTAGGCAAGGTGATGTGGTATAATGGAAAGAACAGTAGACTTGGAGTCAAGTGATATGGGTTTGAGTCCCAAGTCTGTCATGTGCTCCCTGTGCCGCTTTAGTTAAGTCACATCTCAGGGCCTTATGTTGACAATCCTTAGCTTATAAAATTCCAACACTAGCATCCTATTGCTGTGGGATATGGTAACAACGAGTGTTGTTGTGAGCTGTACCAATGTGGGCTGGCATTAGAGAGGCTATTGTACTGGAAAACTAATTGATGTCTATTAAGATCTCAATGTGTGGAAGCTGCTTTCTGAAGATCGATGAAATATTCTGGAGAAGATTTAGCCTGCCACATTTTATTTGCATGGCATTTGTTTGGAGAAATGGGCCTCTCTTTAGGCAAATTATTACTTTGTCTGCTTATAACACAATAAATTTATGGATTCAAAATCTTGCTTAGTATTAGCTCCACTTGTGGTTTTGTTTTTTTTTTTTGCCCATGGCACTCCATGAACTATGTGTATGTCACCTTTTCCCTTTGTTTTGAATGTTCTCTTCCTGTTCTCATCCCCCTTTTTAACTCACTCTTCCAGCACCCATATTCAGGCCGTCCTCGCCTCATACTTGACCCTGTTGCATCAGTCTCTAAATTGAATTCTGGGCTCACAGTCTCTCCTTTCTCCAATCATCCTCCACACAGTTACCAAAAGTTTTCCTAAAGCACAAGTCTGCCCATGTTGCTCCCTGCTCATGGACCTTCAGTGATTCCCTTTTATCTCTAGGCCTAAATAAAAACTCAGCTCGCCATTTCCAGCCTTTCAGTCTGACTTCTCTGCCCACCTTTCTAGGCTTTACCCACTGGGCATTTCAGCCAAACCTTACTATTCTCAGAATTTAGCACTCCTGCTCCCCCCCATGCCTAGAGGCTAGGAGTATCCTCCCTTCTCACCTCTTAGAGTCAAGGATCAGCTCCTAGGCCATTTTCTCATGGCCTTAATTATTTATTTTTCCTTCCTCAAATTATTGCATACATACTGAGATGTTTGTATGTTATGGCCTTGTCCACTTCCCCTTCCCCCCCAATAGAATGTAAACTCTGAGAGATCAGATTGTTGTTCAGTCGTTTTCTGAGTCTTTGTGACCCTGTGGACCATAACACACTAATACTGTCCATGGGATGTTTTTGGCAAAGATACTGGAGCGGTTTGCCATTTCCTTCTCCAGTGAATTAAGACAAACAGAGGTTAAATGACTTGTCCAGGGTCACACAGCTAGTAAGTGTCTGAGGCAGGATTTGAACTCAGGTGTTCCTGACTCCAGGCTCAGCAGTCTATCCACTGGTCCACCTAGCTGCCCGAGATCAGGTACCATTGTTCATTTAATCTTTGAGTCCCCAGTGCCTAGCATTGTACCTTGCGCATATTAGGCACAGAATAAGTGATTGTTGGATTGGACTGAGCCATGGTTCTATGTGATTGCATCCCCCCAGTTCTAGTATTTGGGCTTTTGTGCCTTATGATCAAGCTTCTGCACTGTACTCAAACCCAAGTAACTTGAGTCCCTCTTTTGTTCCTTTCTGTTTGACCCCTTGCCTTGATACTGTATGAAGTTCCCCTCTAGAGTCAGGGCCCTCCCTTGCTCTCATGAACCCTCTTAAAAGTTACCCTTTTGTGGCTAAAGTCCCTACTATGTGGTGCTAGATCTCCCAGATTTTAATTCCCTGCCCACTTACCTCTTCCTACAGAAAGAACACTGCTCTTTGAGTCAGTCTACCTAGATTTAAATCCTAACTTTGAAGCCAGCTGTGTGAGTCCAGGTAAATAATTTCCCTTCCCTGGGTCTCAATTTTCTCATCTGTAAAATGGGACTGTTGAAACCCCATACTACCTGCCTCATAGGGTTATTGTAAGGAAAAGGTTTTGTAAACCATAAAGTGCTGTAGGATCTCCTCTCTGCCTACTGCCTGCTACTGAAATCTTTTTTTATTTTTTATTTTTATTTTTTTTTAACTGAAATCTTTTAACACCAGCTGGAACATGTAGCAGTTTCACCACAGTATCATGGAGGATGATCATGTCCCTGCCTAGACCTCTGCTTATTATAACTTTCTCCCCTGACACTCCAGTCGTCTGGATAGAATTCCTTCTGCTGCCCACTGCTGGCACCTCAGATCATGTGCCCTGCCTTGGCAGGTCAGACTAGTCTCTGGATCATCCATCCCTGTTCTTCCTGACCTGCCACGAACATACCCCAGTAACTGACAAGTGTACTATGGATCTCTCTGTTTTCTATCTGGATCCTACCAGGAGGAAAAGAACCAGCAGCAGCTCTTTCAATTCATCAAATCAATACAATTTATTTTCAGGATCTCCTCATTTTCCTTTCTTTTTCTTCCTTCTTTTTCATTTTTTTGCCCTTTCAATCTTTTGATGTGGCTTCCACCCCCTTTCCTCCCATCTTTCCCCTGTGGCAACCAGTAACTTGTCATCGTGCTGTGTGACAAGTCTATCCTCTAAATTATTCCCTCTCTCCCCACCTTCAGAACTTTAGTTTCTACTTTCATTAATTTGAGCTAGATGTTAGCAATAAGACAAACCGAATAACTACATTTTCACCAAGATGGATGGATGACTCCTAATCCCTCTTTAATTCTTGTTTGGATTTATACATTTTGAAAGCGAGTGCTTGTTAATTCATGTGTTTCCCCTGAGTTAGGGTGATCTTGGGGTGTACAAAAGGTCTTTTCATACCACAGTTTCTACAGCCTTTCCACACCCTTTGTAGCTTCCCTCAAGTCCTTTGTTTTCCTGAGGGCTGCTCTGTGGCATCACTGAGTGACTCTGACTCCTCATATTAGCTTGTAGGTTAAGGCTTAGGCCTTCATTTGGGATGGTTCTCTGGTCCCAGCCCCAGCTTTGGCTGGTCCCTTTGACTCCAGGTTTGATGCCTGGTTACTGGGGTATGACTTAAAGGATCTTGGCTGTCAGCATGCTAACCCCTAAACTATGTGTTATCTGTTCACATCTTTCAAAAATTCGAGTGAAAATCTGGAGGCCAGGTCAGGAGACCCTCAGTCTCAGCTCTGCTAGCTGGAAGGTAGAGTGTGGGAGGTGGAGTCATGTGAACTAGGTCTGGAAAGGTAGGTTGGAGCGCCATTGGGAAGGCTTTAAACACCAGACACAAGGGTTTGTATTTTATCTTAGAGGCTAGATTAGAGTAGGGAGAGACTTGAAGCAGGGAAATACATCAGGAGGCTCTTATGGTAGTCTGGGGGAGAAGTGCTGAGGGCCTGAAATAGAGGGGTATCTGTGTGAGTAGAGAGAAGGGGACAGATAGGAGACATTGTGGAGATGGAATATACAGGACATGGCAGCTGATTGGCTGGGTGGGAGGGAGAGGGAGGAGCTGAAGATACCCTGTATGACTGGAAGGATGGTGGAACCCTCAACAGAAGTTGGGGCAAACAGAAAAGGGATGTAGAAAGACATGAGAAGAGGACTCAGGACAGATCCCTAGGGTAGCCAGGGCAGTGTGGTATGATGGGGAGAGCCCTGGTTCTTGGCATGTCGGAGGACTTGAATTCAGATCCAATCTCTTATGCTTACTATCTGCCTGTGACCTTGGCCAAGTTATTTTACTTCCCTGGGCTTAGTTTTTCCACTATAAAAAGGACTTGAATGAGATGTCCTTTGAAGTCCCTTCCAGCTCCAGATATCTGATCCTATGCCCTCAGAATGGGACAAACAGAGGAGAAGTAATTAGACACATAGTAGGAGCAGTAAAGAACCGTGTCCCCCAAAACTAATCACAGAGGAGATGCGACAAAGCAGTAATCAATGTCAAAAGCTTCTAAGAGTCTGTACTATCATAGAGAACTGGAAGAGACTTTAGACCATTGAGGCCAAATCCCTCATTTTACAGATGACGAAGCTAAGGCTGAGATATGATGACTGACCCAGAGTCACACAGCCAGTGCTTGAGGAGGCCTTCCTGATTCCCAGTACAATAGCATATCCACATGGTCAAGGAGAATGAAAAAGGGGTATATTAGGAGTAATTAGGGGACCCTAAAGAAAAACTTCAGTTGAGGATACCCTGTATGACTGGAAGGATGGTGGAACCCTCAACAGAAGTTGGGGCAAACAAAAAAGGGATGTAGAAAGACATGAGAAGAGGACTCAGGACAGATCCCTAGGGTAGCCAGGGCAGTGTGGTATGATGGGGAGAGTGGTGAAGTCAGAAGCCAGATTGCAAGGGATTGAGAAGGGAGTGGGGAGTGAGGAAATGGCAACAGTGGGTTGGATGGCTTTTTCTAGGAGCTTGACTGTGCAAGCAGAGAGAGATAGAGGATGACGATGTGGAAGACCAGCAGGGCGAAGGAAAAGGTTGTGGGATTTTTTAAGGATTGGGGAGCTTTGGTCATGTTTCTAGGGAAGGAACCAGTGGTTATAGATTGGAGATTACTAAAAGAGAGAAGATAATGGGAACTGGGTGGGGTGGGGGGTGGGAGGAGATAGGATCAAGGGCAGGCTTGACCTTACCCAGAAGAAAGACTGGAGCCAGGGAGAAGAGCATAAGGAGTGGTGTGGGCACATTGGGCTACTGGGCGGGTGATCTGATGGCTGAAGTTCCCCCAGATGTGTCTGTGGGAATGGTTCTTTGGTATGTAGGTGCAGAATGGTCTCCACCCTCAAGAAACAGGGTACAGGACAGTTGTGCCCCATACAGCAAACCCCGGGAGATCTCTTTGAGCCCTTCCAGGGTCCAAGTGCTTTGATTCTTGAGCCATCCTGGTTGCGTTACTATTAAGTCACCCTTAGGTGCTTTTCTGGACCTGAGTTCCTCGTCATGGCCACTCCTGGGTGCAGCCCATCCGCATGTTCTTGCCAGGTGTGGCTGCCTCCTCCCCCAGGTGCTGTCTCTGGAAGGTGTCTCCCTAGGGTCCTGGGGGCCTCCCCGGGGTTTGGAACCCTTTATTTAGTAGATGCTAGGGTAGGGGCTGCCCATCTGTTTCATAGCCCTTAGGCTTCACTACGTGACCAGTTAGCCCCATTGCTTTTCTTATTATACATTTCTCTTGCTAAAATGCTTATTTTTCCTTAAAAAACAAAATTTATTTTTATTGATACCTTTGTTTCTAAATATATTTCCTTTCTCTCTGCCTACCCTCCCCCCCATGCCCTGTCCCTCATAACAGAAATTTAAAAAGAAAGTGAAAACAAGTACCTCAGCAAACCTAGTCAATACATTGATGATGATGGTGAAGGCAACATTCTGCATCCGTGGCCCCCCACCTGCAGTTTGGATTTTTCAGAGGTTGTGGCCTTCTGTGATTCATAGCCATACCTCATCACTAGAAAAGAAATGGAATTAAAAAGTTGAAGGGATGAGTCAGGGAACATCTTGGGACTGGCAAAGGCATTCTGTTTTCTCAAATGTCATTCAGTGAGTACATTAGTTGATCTAGTGCTTACAGTTCGACCATGAACACCAAAGGGAAAAAGCAAGAGATTTTCTGTAGGCAGAGGGCTCTAGGGTCCAAAGGAAATTGGACTTGGATATAGAACAGATGGGAGAAGGTAGAAAAGATAATAGGCCAGTCATGCCAAAGAATGGCCATGGATTATTAGAGTAGCCAGGGGATTTTCAAAGTCATTTTGTTGAACTTCCTCATTTTAGAGATGAGGAAACTGAGGATAAGCGATTTGTTCAAGGCCATTCAGCAAAGACAAGATTAGAACCCAAGTATCTTGACCTCTCACCCCCACCCCAATTCAGTGTTCCTGCCATGCCAACCAGCCTGCATCCCAAAGCTCTGCGCTGCATCCGTCAGTATATATCAACAAGGATACATTGTGTGCCACCCATTCACACATTCAACAGGCATGCATTTATTGCTCAATGCATGTAGTGTGGGGAGGATGTGGAGTTTAGCTAAGGTATGTCCTCATGGGCACAGAGATAAGAGACCAGCGCAGGTAGCTACATGTCAAGCATATGAGAGAAGAGCAGAGTAAAGTGTGCAGGAAGTTTGAGGGGGAAATGGTTGTTACTACTGGGCTGGAGTGGAGGAAAAGCATCAGGAGGTATACAGCATTTGATTTGGGCCTACAGGATACTTGTATATTCAAGTAGGAACTGAACAGACGCAGAGGGGGAGGGTAAAGTCTTCTGGTGTGAGAGAACAGAAGTTTCAAGAGTACAGTTAGCAAAGTATGGGGCCTTTTTGGGAAGCAGCAAGCATTTCAATGTGGAGAGAGGGCTGCGTGCTCAGAATGGAGCATTAATGTAATGTGATTAAGCTGCAAAGGTAGGCTATGCCAGTTTGTGGAGGGCTTTGCAAGTCTGAAGGACTTTGAACAGGCTTCAGCAGACCTAGGAAGCCTTTGAAGATTTATGAGCAAAAGACTGACACAGTTCTTTGCAACCAAGATTGTTCAGGTAGAGGTGGGAAGGTTAACATCCTGTTAGGAGGTTAGTGAGGAAGCTCCCAGTTGTGGGGTGAGGGAAAGGAAGAAGGGCCTTGCAAGCTGGGGGGATGAGGGCTTGTTCCGGCGGGGTGGCAGTGGGTACAGGGAGGAGATGAATGTACTGCAGAACATAGTCACTGAGCGTGGATAGAGGGAAGGCTTAGAAGCCAGGAGATAAGTGCTGCAGACAACACTGATTAGAGACTGAAGGAGGAACAGATGTAGTGAGCAGGGAGTATGACAAGCTCAGTTTTGTACATGTTGAGTTTGTGGTGCTGCTTATGTCCAAGTTGCAAGTCTCTTGTTTCTCCCTCCGCAACCTCTCCCACATCCATCTGCTTCTCTTCCTCTTCCTCACCCTAGCTGAGAGGCCTCCATCACCGTCATTACCATTAGGAGAGGTACACTGCCTCTGGAGTCAGAGGCCCTGGGTTCAAAACCTGCCTCTGATGCTTATCTGTGTGACCTTAGGCTGGTCATTTTACTTCACTGGGCCTCAGTTTCCTCATCTGTAAAATGAGGGGTCTTGCAGCTCTAGGTAAGTGAGCCACTGACTTCTCACCTGGGCTGTTGCTGGGTCTTCCTGATTCCAGTGTGGTCCTAATCCAGCCTCCATCCAGCAGTATCATTGCTCTCCCCAATAAATGCCGGTGGCTCCCTATAAGCTCTAGAAGCAAATAAAAACTCTTGTTGGCATTTAAGGTACTTCACCACCTGGCTCCAACCTACTTCTTACTCCCCTTTACCCATGATCCAGTTGGATTAGCCTTCTCACTGCTACTCATACATGGCCCTCCATTTCCTATCTTTCTATAGACCCCTGCCTGGAAGGTGATCTCTGCTTCCCTCTGTCTTTTAAAATCCCTCCTGTCCTTCAGTACACACACAGCCCAAGAATGTGAGACCTTTCCTAAACCCCACATTGCATCTACTTTGGAAATATCTCTATGCGGAGCCACTTTTGAGACATTCTAAGTTCCTTGAGGGCAGGGTCTGTAACTTTTGTCTGTGAAGTCCCTCCAGCAGGTTGGCATCTTCTCTGCAACTTAGACTCTTCTGGCAACCAAGGAATGATGTGACTTGCCTGGGGTCACACAGCCAGGATGTGGCCAGGGTGGGACTTGAATCAAGGGCTTTCAGACTGAGGATAGCTCTTTATTCACTATGCCATGCTGCCTCTTACCTGACAAAAGGCAGGAGCTTAATAAATGCTCGTTGACCGATCGAACTTTGGATCTGGAGCTCAGAAGAGACATTAGGATTGGAGATAGATATTTGAGAATTATCTACATAGCAATGGTAGTCAAAATTTGGGCGTGGATGGGATTGTCCAAGGAAAAAGAACAGGGCTGAGGAGAAGCCCTTAGGGAATATTAAGGGTCTAGAGAAAGGTAGTCAGCAAAGGCAGAGGGATGATCAGTTGGAGAAGCAGGAATGTGTGGTGTCTGAAGCCAAGGGAGGAAAGAGTAGGTGTTGCTGTTCAGTCAGCCCCATTTAGGGTTTTCTTGGCAAAGATCCTGGAGTGGTTTGCCATCTCCTTCTCCAGTTCATTTTAGAGATGAGGAAACTGAGGCAAACAGGGCCCAGTGACTTGTCCAGGGTCACACAGGTAGGAAGTGTCTCAGGCTGGATTTGAATTCAGGTCCTCCTGACTCCAGGCCTGGCACTCTGTCCACTGCAACACCACCTAGCTGCCCATCCAGTAGGTGAACAGTATCCAAAACTTCTCAAAGACAATGGAGTTTGCTTTAAAAAAAAAAAAGTCTGATGATTTGGCAATTAGGAGGTCATTTGTGATTGTCAGAAGAGTAATTTTAGTAGTGTGAGGGTAGGAGGGAAACCAGTAGTAAGGGGGTGAGGAGACAGTAGATAATGAGGAACTTGGAGACATTAGGAATAAATAACTTTTCCAAGTTTAGCCATGAAGGGGAAGGAATAGTAGGTAAGCTGGCTGCTGGTCAAGGGTCAAGGATCAAGGGTGGGTATTCTTAGGATGGAAGAGACTGAACGTATTTATAGGCAGGTGGGAAGGAGCCAGTAGTGAGACAATGAAGGTAATTGGGAGAATGGGGATGAGTTGTGGGGCAAGGTCCTGGAGGTGTTGGGGAGAATGGGATGGAGGCCAGAGGTGGAGGGATTCAACCTAGATCCACTGTCTCTTCTGGGACCAGTAGGAAGGAAGGACCATGGAGATGCTGAGGAGCCTCGCACTGGATGGCCTCAGAGTCTGTGGCCTCTTTTGTCCTATACTGAACCCAGGGAAATGATAAAACATACAAAAATGGGTTTTTTCACCTCTGCCTTTCATGATTTTAAAGATCTAGCCAAGAAACCATTTGATTTAATGTGGCAATATGGCATAATGGGCAGAGTCAAGAAGCCCTGGCTGGGGGACCCCTCAGTGCTCTGCTCTCTGAGCTTTGAGTCACAGTCAAGGTTCTGAGCTGTACTGGTAAAAGGAGTTTCCTCAGTTCTCTATGCCATTGAAATCACAGGTGTACTCTTTATCTTTTCCCTATAATTAGAGAACTAGTTAGTATTGAACCCTGTGGTACCAACTTCAGGTGTGTTAACAGAACTTGGAAGGGAAGGGGAGGGATCAGAGATTAAGAGCAGGATGGGGCCTCAGAGGGCATTCCACTGGCTCCAGCCCCATTTAACAGATAAGGAAACAGGTCCAAAGAGGCTAAGGGACCTAGCCAGAAGGTGAGCTGGGGTCCTCTGACCCCAGCCTTCTTGGGTGAGGAGGGGGAGTTTACAGGGGAATGGCTGGGGCAGGCAGGGGTGGTGGGGAGGGCACCATAAATCTGCTCCTGGCTTGCTCAGTAATTTACTGAGTTCCAAGCTGGTCCCAGTAGCACATTTCTTTGCTCTTCCTCCTGAGAAATGTGCCTGCCTTCTCTGGGGGCTATCTTGAACCTGCATTTCTCTGTATTCCTCCAACTAGGGCATTGCCAGTATCCCTCTGTTCAGCTCCTCACAGGGGTCCCTCTGGGATGCCTTCATCCATCTAACCTGGGTTATAAGCCAGGTTTGGCTATGACAAGTGAAATCTGAAATAACCGAGGAAAAAAAAGTTCAAGCTTCTGAGCCTATCAGTTTATTAAGCAAAACTTGCGGGGGGCAGAGCCAAGATGGCGGCGTAGCAGCAGCAACATATCGCAGCTCTCACATAGCCACCCCAAAATACCCATAAAATAGGACTTTAAACCAATCCTAGAACTCCAAAACGCACACAAGGATACTTCCCACTAAAGTC
>JAQQSV010014506.1:0-12274 GCA_028646515.1 Pseudochirops corinnae
ATCACACAGAATTCTCTATTTATTCAACAGTAAACTAAAACAAAACATTCACAGAAACCAAAGTACAACATCACAATATAGCATAACAACTTATTACTAAGGTGGCCACGTAGTCTTAAGCAAAATGTATCATTCAGTAATTCACAATCTTAATCAATCAATGTAAAGAACCCCTCTAAGGTCTTCTTTCATCTTGATTTGAGACTGGCTCCCAATCATCCTTAACTCAGTCATCCATAAGGAGAAATCATCCTCAAGGGATACAAAAGTATAAAGTACAAAGATCTCTCATGTATAGATCACATAGTCTTAATCTTGTCAGTCTGCACTACATACCCAAGTAAAGGTCCTTTGATCTTGACTCAAGCCTTACTGTCAAACTTCATAGCTCCTTTTCCATGCTACCAGTTCTTGCCTGAATTCACACAACCATCACCTTGGTTCACAGGTAGACTCCTCTCAGCTCCTGTTCCATATCAAAGCTCACCATAACTAGTCCACTTTAAGCCCTTTGCAGTTTCTGTTTCTTGGAAGACAAAACTTAATAGAGTCACAATAATATTTACACACATTAAGCTTAGCAGAATTACAACAATATTCACACACATTGCTGGCACTATCATCTCAATTCACTTTCTGTCTGGGAAATCAATGTGAGATAACAGAGAGAGTGCTTCCATCTGTGTAATGGTTATGGGATTTGAAGATCTTACATGACCCTTAAACTTGTTGACAGGAAGGGATGGGGTAAGAAGAAGCCAGAGCCAGGTTGGAGCCAGAGTGGTTTCTGAAAGAAGCCAGAATTTCTGCTAAGAACACCTGCTGAGGACTGCCAGTGACAGGAATTGCGAGGGGCTGGAGCTGCTAGTAGCAAGCTGCATGGACTTTGAGTAGTTGCTGTGAATAAGGAGAGGAGGACCTCTGCCTGAGGTAGCCTGTTCTTTTTTGAAGGCTTGAGAATGTGTGTGTTTACTGCTTTAACTACATGTGCCAACTTCATAACTACTGTTTTGGCTTTGACTTTCTGGTTTTGGGACTCAGTTTTCTGGTATTTGAATAAATGTTCTAGCTATGTTCCCCATGTATATGGCCTGTTACATTTTGTGATTAATAACCATATCAGCATATGTATAGTCACTGTAGGCATTGTGAATACTGCATTGTTGATACAATCTGACAAAGCAATACAATCAACAGACAGAATTCTTGTCTGACAAAGTAACACAATCAACAGACAGAATACTTGGGTCTGACAAAGTATGCAAATAAAACAATGCTTCTATCTGACAAAGTAACATAAATAAAAATCAACATAGAACAGATGGACTGAGTGCCAATGCCAGAAGTGTTCTCCCTCTCAGTTCTGCTTGGTCCCAGATCATACTCAAGCTTTTCTTTGCTCTGCTTCTTCTTGTTACACCCTTCTTATTGCATCAGCAATTCCTCCCATCTTGTAATCACAGGCAGGGTTCAAAGGCACTTGAATAGCTGAAACAAGGAGCTAAGTACTTGAATAACTGAAACAAGGACCAACATATTGCTTTGCTTGCCATTACACCTGGCTGGCTCTGATTCAATCATTCTACAGAGCCATTTGGTACTATGCCCAAAGGGCTATAAAAGCATGCATATCCTTCAACCAAGCATAGCCACTGCTAGGTTTGTATCTCAAAGAGATAAATAAAAAGAAAAATAAAAGGACCTATGTGTATAAAAAAAAAAATTATAGCAGCTCTTTTAATGGTGGCAAAGAATTGGAAATTGAGGAAATGTCCCTTAACTGGTAATGGCTGAACAAATTGTGCCATATAATTGTGGTGGAATACTAATGTGCTTTAAGAAATGACTAAGCAGGGTACTCTGAGAAAAAACAGCAACAACAACAACTTGGAAATACTTACGTGAACTGATGCAAACTGAAGTAAACAGAACAAGGAGAACATTGTACGCAATAACAATGATATTCTATGATGATCTACTACTAATAACTTAGCTATTCTCAGTGATACAATGATCTAAGACAGTTCTGGAAGACTTATGATGAAAGGTGCTGTCTATTTCCAGAGAAAAAACTGGTAGAGCCTCAATGTAGACCAAAGATAGTTTTCCTTCCCTTTTTCCTTTTTTTTTCTGTTTGCGGGCTTTTTTTTTTTTAAATAGGATGACTTATACAGAAATATATAGAAATGTATTTTGCAAGACTACACATAAATAATTCATGTCAAATTGCTTGTATTCTCAATAGGGGGCAGAAGGACGGAGAACTTTTGGAACTCAAAATTTGAAAAAGAAAGACAGACTTAGTCTTTGAGAAAGGTCAGTGGAATAGACTGTACAAAGGAGATCCAGATAATGAGACTTGATAAACCATGGTTAGATAAAAGGAGAAATATAAATAACTTATGAAAGCATTCCCTACCTAGATGAACATTCTTGCTATTTCTCTAGATGGATAACTCTTCTTACTGTCAAATTTTATGATATTGTAAAAAGTCTGTTGTGTATATCAAATATGTCTACTCATATCAACCAGGATTGCTAATGTCTAGAAATATTTTTTTTTTATCTCTCATTATTTTAAGTTAAATTATTTAGAGATATTATGATGTAATAAAAAGAAGACCGAGCCTGGTGTTAGAATCTGGGTTCCAATCACAGGTCTAACTTCATTTACTTATTTAGCTGTGTAACTTCAGGCAAGTTACTCACCCTCTCTGAGCTACAATTTACCCTTTGCCATATACATCAAACCTTTTCAATAGCCAAAATGTAGATAAAATTGTTGATAAAACAACTTAAAATCATAACAATATTGATTGCAACATAATGTAATAATAGAGTGCTGGACTTGGAGTCAGGAGAGACATTTTTAACAATATTTTATTTCCTCCAAAAAGATGTAAAAACAATTTTTAACATTTTTTTTTTTAGTTTTAAGTTTCAAATTCTATCTATCCTTCTTTCTCTCTCTCCCTCCCTGAAACTGAAAGAAATTTGATATAGGTTATGCAGGTGCAATCATGTGAAACATTTCCATATTAGTAACTTTGTGCAGAAGTATTTGAGTAAGAAAAAAGAAGAAAGAAAAATTTTTTTAAAAGTATGCTTCTCTTTGTATTGATACAATATCAGTTCTTTCTCTGGAGGTGGATACCATTTTTCATCTATTCAGTCCATTGGGATTATTATTTGAGTTCTTTTTTCCACATCCCTTCCAACATTTATCATTTTCCTTTTTTGTCATATTAGCAAATCTGACAGATGTGAGGTGGTACCTCAGAGTTATTTGGATTTGTATTTCTCAAATCAATAGTGTTTTATATAATTTTTCCATATGGCTGTGGATAATTTGATTTTTTTTTGTTGGAAACTATGTTTGTCTCCTTTGACCATTTATTAACTGAGGAATGACGTGTATTCTTATAAATTTGATGTAGTACTCTGTATCTTCAAGAAATGAAGTATTTATCATCGATACATGCTGCAAAGTTTTCCGCTTTCCTTCTAGTTTTGGTTACATTGGTTTTATTTTTTTTAAATTATTTAATATAATCAAAATTATCTATTTTATATTTTGTATTGCTCTGTATATCTGTCTCTCTATGTCTACTTTGGTCCAAAATTCTTCCTTTCTCCATAAATCTAACCAGTAAACTGGTCTCCTAATTTTCTTATGATATTATACTTTTTGTTTAAACTAATTTTGATATTATTTTGGCATATGGTGTGAGATTGTGAATATCTAGTCTTTTTCCTATACTATTTTTCAGTTTTCAGAGCAAATTGTGTCAAATAATGAATTTTTGTCTCAAATTATGGGATCTTTTGGTTTACCATATATTAGATTACTACAGTCATTTGTTACCATGTATTTTCACTGATTCCCTGGATATTCTTAACCTTTGTTCTTCCATATTAATTTTGTTATTATTTTGTTTAGCTGCATAATATATATTTTTATACTTTGGTATGGCACCGAATAAACAGACTAATTTAAGTACAATTGTCATTTAAATATATCAGCTTCACCTATCCATGAGCAATTAATATTTTTCCAATTGTTTAGAACTGTCTTTATTTGTGTGAAAAATATTTTGTAATTGTGCTCATGTAAGTCCTCTGTTTTTCTTGGCAAGTAGATATCCAAGTATTTTTACATTGTCTGCTATTATTTTCAATGGAATTTCTGTTTCTATTTCTTGCAGTTGAACTTTGCTGATAATATATGGAAATGGTGATGAGTTATGCTGATTTATTTTGTGTCCTGCAACTTTCCTAATGTTGTTAATTATTTCAATTATTTCTTAGTTAATTTTCTACCATCATAATATCTGCAAAGAGTGATAGTTTTGTTTTCTTTTTGCCCATTCTAATTCCTTCAGTATTTTTTCCCTTCACTTCTTGCTATAGATAGCATCTCTAGTACAATATTGAATAATAATGGTGATGAAGTGCATCTTTGTTTCACCTCTGGTTTTATTGGCATAGTTTCTAGTTTATCCTGATTATAGATAATACATGTTAATTATTTCAGATAAATATTATTTATCATTTTTAAATCAGCTTCATTTATTTGTATGCCCTGTAGTGTTTTGTTAGGAATGGATGTTGTACTTCATTAAAGGTTTCTTCTGCATCTATTGAGATAAACATATGATTTTTGTTGGTTTTGTTATTAATGTGTTCAATTTTGTTGATAGTTTTCCTAATATGTAGCCAGACCTGCATTTATTAAACTATTTTTCCAGTGCCCTTTATTGAATGCATTTATATTGCTTTATTATCGAAAAATAATTCATTTAATATTTCTACTTTTCTACATTTGGGAGTTTATTATGTTCTAACACATGGTCAATGTGTGTGTAGGTACTATGTACTGCTGAGGAAAAAAAAAGGCATATTCCTTTCTACTCTCATTCAATTTTCTCCAGACATCTATCATATCTAGCTTTACTACAATTCTATTCATGTCCTTAACTTGTTTCAATTTAATTTTGTGGTTGTATTTATCTAGTTCTGAGAAGTGAGAGTTCAGGTCCCCTACTAGTATAGTTTTATGTCTATTTCACTGTGTAGCTCATTAACTTCTTTAAAAATTCAAATATCATATACCATTTGCTGCATATGTGTTTTATATTGCTATTAATTTATTGTCTATGGTACCTTATAGAATATATAATTTTCTTTCCTATGTCTTCTGATTAAATTTATTTTTACCTTTTTACTTTTTCTGTGATCATGATTGCTTCCTTTCCTTTTTTTTTTTTTTACTTCAGCAGAAGCAATAGAGTCTGTTTCAACCCCTTACCTTGCCATATGTCTCTTTCTGATTCAAATGTGTTTCTTTTAAACAATATAGTGCAGAATTCTGGGTTTTGTTGTTGTTTTTTCCATTCTGGTATTTGCTTCTATTTTATGGTTAAATTTATACCTTTCACAATTGCAATTATGATAACTAACTGTGATTCCCTCCCTTCTATTTTTATATCTTTTTATCTTCTTTCTTACCTTAACTAATTTTTCTTCTTAACTAATTTTTCACCTAGTCCCTCCTCAGAAGTGTTTTCCTTCTGCTCACTGCCTCCCTTCATCTGCTTTCCCTTCTGTCAGTCCCTCTCCCTTTTCTTATTCCCATCCATTTCTGTTTCCCTATAGGGTAAGACAGATTTGTATATTCAAATGAGTATGTATGTTATTACTCCCTTTTTTGGGCCAATTCTAATGAGAGTAAGGTTCAAGCATTGCTCATCATGCCTCCATTTTATTATCCACTGTAATAGCTCTTTCATATCTCTTTTATGCAGGATAATTTACTGCATTCTATATCTCCATTTCTTCTTCTTTCAGTGGAATATTTGTTCTTACCTTTTATTTCTTTATTTATTTTTAGGTATCATGCTACCATAGTAATCTCACATCTATACCCTCTAACAATGTACTCCTTCTAATTGCCTTTATTGTGATGAAGTTATTTAGAGTTTGAAACACCATCTTGACAAATACGTATACAAACAGGTTAACACTATAGAATCTTGGCAAAAAGCAGCTATGGCTGCCCCTGCAGCTACTGCCATGTGGCTGCGTCAGACCTCCTGGCCTGCAGATTGCAAGGGGGCCAAGCGAACATTTAGAGGTTAAGTTTTCTTACATTAAGAGGCCAGGATCAGCAGAGTGGTCTTGGGTGGTGGTCCTGAGGGATGCGACCAGTGAACCAAGGCTGCTGGGAGCTAGGGAGATGGCAGACTCCTAATAGCTCTGGCAACTGTGAAAACCCTGGCAATTTGGGACAAAGATCTCCCCTCTGGAAGCAGAGTTCTATTGAGCCCAAAAGTCATGTAATTGTCTGGCAACATGAGCAGGCAAAGGAAGCAAAGCAAGAACAGCTATTTAACTTTAGAGTCATTTTTAGGGGATGAAAAGGATCAAAGTATGGAACAAGAGGAAGACAATACAGTCAGAAATCCAGCACCAAAACCTTCCAAGAAAAATGCAGAGTGGTTACAAGCCACAGAGCAGCTTAAAAAGGAATTTTAAAACCAAATAAGAGAAGGGGAAGAAAAATTGGGGAGAGAAAAGGGAATGATGCAAGAAAATCATGATAAGTGAGTCAACAACTTGACTGAAGAAAATAATGCCTTAAAAATAGATTAACTCAAATGGCAAAAGAGGCACAAAAAATCAATGAGGAAAGGAATGCCTTAAAAAGCCAAATTTGTCAGATGGGAAAAGAATCTCAAGCTCTCTGAAGAGAATAATTCCATCAGAATTTTAGTGGAGAAAATGGAAGCAAATGACTTTATGAGAAATCAATATACTATTAAACAGATCCAGACAAATGAAAAAATAGAAGGCAATGTGAAATATCTCCTTGAAAAAAAGCACTAACCTGGAAAATAGATGCAGAGGAGCCAATTTAAAAATTATTAGACTACCTGAAAGCCATGATCCAAAAAAAAAGAACCTAGAAAGCATCCTTCAAGAAATTTTCAAGGAAAATTCCCTGCTATTTTAGAACCAGAGGGCAAAATAGAACTTGAAAGAATTCACCGATCACCTCTTGAAAAAGATCCCAAAAAGAAAACTCCTAGGAATGTTATAGCCAGGTTCTGGAGATCCCAGATCAAGGAGAAAATATTACAAGCTGCCATGAAGAAACAATGTGAACACTGTACAAACATAACCAGAATAACTGAGCATCTAGCAGCTTCTATATTAAGGGATCAAAGGGCCTGGAATATGATATTCTGGAGAGAAAAGGAGCTAGGATTAAAATCAAGAATCACCTGCCCAGAAAAATTGAATATAATGTTTCAGGGGAAAATATGGTCATTCAAGAAGGTGGAGGACTTCCAAGAATTCTTGATGAAAAAAGCAGAACTGAATAGAAAATTTGACAATCAAATACAAGAAGCATGAGAAGGTAAACATGGAAAATAATTCATAAGGATCTCATCACAGTTGAACTATTTATACGCCAACATGGAAAAACAACAATTGTAACTTACAAAAATTTTCTCAGTATGAGGATAGGTGAAGGGAATATAAATGGATATGTATGTATACATACACAAATTTCTATATAGGAGGGTATATATGGGTAGGAATACTTACATGAGTGTGTGCATATATATATATATATGTATACATGGACAGAGGGCACAGGATCAATTGAATAGGATGGGATATTTTAAAAGGTGAAATTGAGAGGTGGGAGAATAGTATGAGAGGGGACAGGGAGAGACAGAATGGAGTTAATCCTCTCATATAGAAGAGGCAAGGGATAACTATTACAATGGAGGGGAAGAACAGGAAGGCAAAAGAAAATGGGTTAAGCTTACTCTCATTGAATTTATCTTAGGGAAGTAATGACATACACTCTAAATTGGGTATCTTGCCCTATAGGAGAGAAGGGTGGGAGGGGATGAGAGGAGGTAGAATGGAGGGGAGGGCAGGTTAGGGGGGTAGGTTGTTAGAGCATACACTTTTGTAAAGGGACAGGGACAAAGTAGAGAATAGAACAAGAGGGGGCAAGATAGTCAGGAGGGAAATATAGTCAGTCTTTCACAATATGTCCATTGTGGAGATGTTTTGTGTAACTACACATGTATGGGCTGTGTTGAATTGTTTGTCTTTCAAGTGGGTGTGGGTGATGAGGGAAGAAGGGAAAGAATCTTGAATTTAAAGTTCTAAAATCATATATTAAATACATATATATATATACATATATAAGTGTATATATGTGTGTGTGTGTGTATATATATACATTATTATTTATATGCAACTGGGAAATAAGATATTCAGGTACTAGGGTAGAGAGATCCTTCTTGTCCTAAGGGAAAGTAAGAGTGGTGATGGGGTAAGACATAGGAGAGAGCAGATTGGGGTAGGGGGTATATAGCGGGAGGGCTATTTTAGGGTAGTTGTTAGGGGAAAGATGGGGAGAAAATTTGTAATTCAAAATCTCATGGAAATGAATGATGTAAACTAAAAATAAACAAAAGTTAAAATAAATTATTGAATCTCTTATGCTTTCTCATTCTCATTTCTTTTTTTTTTTTTAATCTTCTCTTGTGTCTCTTGAGTCTTGTATTTGGAGATCAAATTTTTTTATTCACCTATGGTCTTTTAATTAGGAATGCTTGAAGGTCTTCTATTTCACTAAATATCCATCCTCCCCCCTCCCTGACCTCCTCTCCGTCTCCTCAAGGATTAGACTCTGTTTTGCTAGGTATGTGATTCTTCCTTGTATTCCTAAATCCTTTGTCTTCCAAGTCCTGCAGTTCTTTAATGTAGAAACTGAAATTTCATTTCATTCTGACCATAGTCTCAGAATATTTGAATTATCTCTTTTTTTATTTGTAGTATTATCTCCTTGATGTGTGAGCTATTGAATTTACCTTGGTATTCCTGGGAGTTTTCAGTTTTGGATCTCTTTCAGTTAGTGATTTGTGGATTCTTTCAATTTCTATTTTACTCCCTAGATCTAGGATATCAGATCAGTTTTCCTTGATAATTTCTTGAAATATTCATGAAATGTGATGCCTAGGTTTTTTAGTTGATCATAGATTTCAAGGAGTCCAATTATTCTTACATTATCTCTTCACAGTTTCCAATGAGATATTTAACATTTCCTTCAATTTTTTCCCTTTTGGTTGTTTTATCAGGACTGGGCTTTCCTGTTCAACTGCCCTAGAGATTGGGTCTCCCTGCTGGCTGACCCTAAAGTAAGGGAGGTCTAATTGCTGGATATCTTGGGGGTAGGGCCTTACTCTTGGTCAGCAGTGGTTGGCCAGACTTCACCAAGGACCTTCAATGGTGGTGAGGTCTTGCTGTGCTGCTAGTCTGACCCTGCTGGCTTGCCTGTAGGACTGCTGGCTTGCACAGGGGTGGGTCCTTGCTAGTGAACTGCTCCTGGGCTTGAAGCCTTCTTCTACATCCCCTGGGGTGTGTCTACTACTGCTACTTATGTACTGGACTTCCCTCAAGCCTAAAGAAACTGACCTTTCCTGTGGTGCTAATAAATTCCTTCTCTGCTTCAAAATTGATTCTAAGTCATTTTTTAAGGTTGTGAGGAGGGCAATTCAGGGAATTCTTTCCTCACCCCACCATCATAGCACCACCTTGTTTGTATTTTTATTTATTTTTTATTTTTTAATTAAATTTTATATTTATTTTTAGTTTACATCATTCATTTCCACAGGGTTTTAGTTACAAATTTTCTCCCCTAATTTCCCCTACCCACCAACTCAAAACAGTGATATCTCTGCATACCCCTCCCCCAATCTTCTCTCTTCCATATGCTCCCCCATCCCCCTTCTGACTTTCCAGTAGGGCAAGATGGATCTCCTTTCCCCAGTACCTGTATATCTCCTTTCTCAGTTATATGTAAAACTAATACTAATAACGTATATATCTTTGAACATTTGGGTTTAAAATTTTGAATTCTGGATTTTTTTCCTTTCTCCCTTGTCACCCACAATTACTGGGAAGATAAGCAGTTCAATAGAGGCTGTACCTGTGTAGCTACACAAAACATTTCCATAGTGTATATATTGTGAAAGACTGACTATATTTCCCTCCATCCTATCCCCCTCCTCCCCACTTGTTCTATTCTCTATTTTGAACCTGTACCTTTTTAAAAAATGTCTGATTCTAAATACCCTCCCCCCCAACCTGCACTCCCCTCCATCATACTCCCTTTCATCCCTTTTCCGCCTATTCTCCAGGAGGGCAAGATACCCTATTTAGTGTGTATGTCATTTTTTCCCTCATCCAGATTCAATGAGAGTAAGGTTGACCCTTTTGCCTTCCTGTTCTTCCCCTCCATTGTAACAGTTTTCCCTTGCCTCTTCAATATTACATCATTTATCCTATTCTGTCTCTCCCCATATCCTCTCATTATATTCCTCTCTCATCTCTCAACTTCACATTTAAATATCATCCCTTCCTATTTAATTGATCTTGTGCCCTCTGTCTATGTATACCTGTACATATAGACACACACATATGTATTCATACCTACATATACTCTCCTATATAGACATACACATACACATATAAATGTATATATATATATGCGTGTGTGTATACAGATATATATATATATACAGGTACACAGTTATATTCCTTTCACGTATCCTCACACTGAGAAAAGTTTCATAAGTTACAATTATCATTTTTCAATGAAGGAATGTAAATAGTTCAACTTTGATAAGTTCCTTATGATTTCTTTTCCTTGTCTACCTTCTCATGCTTTCCTTGCTTCTTGTATCTGAATGTCAAATTTTCTATTCAACTCTGTTTTTCTTTTTTCCATCAAGAAAGTTTGGAATTCCTCTGTTTCATTGAATGAACATATTGTCCTCTGAAACATGATACTCAGTTTTGCTGGGTGGGTGATTCTTGCTTTGAATCCCACTTCCTTTGACCTCTGGAATATCATAGTCCAAGCCCTTCAATCCCTTAATGTAGAAGCTGCCAGATCCTGGGTTATCCTGATTATATTTGTACAGTGTTCAAGTTGTTTCCTTGTCAGCTTGTAATACATTTTCCTTGATCTGGGAACTCTGGAACCTGGCTATAATATTCCTAGGAGCTTTCTTTTTGGGATTTTTTTCAAGAGGCGATTGGTGAATGCTTTCAACCTCTATTTTGCCCTCTGGTTCTAAAACATCAGGGCAATTCTCCATGAGAATTTCTTGAAGGATGCTTTCTAGGTTCTTTTTTTGATCATAGCTTCCAGGTAGTCCAATAATTTTTAAATTACCTCTCTTGGATCTATTTTTTAGGTCAGTGGTTTTTCCAATGAGATATGTCACATTGCCTTCTATTTGTCCATTTGTTTGGATATGTTTAATAGTATTTCAATTTCTCATAAAGTCATTCTCTTCCATTTGTTCCAATCTAATTGTCAAGGAACTATTCTCTTCAGTGAGCTTTTGAGATTATTTTTTGATCTGGCAAATTCACCTTTTTAAGGCATTCTTCTCCTCATTGGCTTTTTAAGCCTCTTCTGCATTTGAGTTAGTCTATTTTTTAAGGTGTTATTTTCTTCAGTCAGGTTGTTGACTCTCTTTTCATGATTTTCTTGCATCATTCTTATTTCTCTTCCCATTTTTTCCTCCACTTCTCTTATTTCATTTTCAAATCCTTCTCAACTCTTCTATGGCCTGTGCCAAGTTCGTATTTTTCTTTTGCTGCAGGAGTTCTGACTTTGTTGTCTTCCTGCCATTCCTTGTTTTGATCCTTCTGGTACCGAAAAAAAAGGAATCTAAATTTTGATGGATGTGCTGCTGTGCTTCCTCTGTTTATTCATATTACCAGTCAATTACTTGATTTTTGAGCACTTTGTCACAGTAGAACTCTGTTTCCAGAGAGGAGAGCATTGTCTCAAATTGCTGGGGTTTTTACAGCTGCCTGAATGTAATGATACCAGGATTTGAAGATCTTCCATGACCCCTGAACTTGCTGGTGTAGCAGGAAGGGGTGGAGCATGCAAAAGCCGGAACCAACCTAGTGTCAGTGCCATGGTGACTGGAAGCAGTGGCAGCGGCAGCAGCAGTGGCTGTGATTGTCGTGCAAACTCCTTTTTCTTTGGCCCTGCCGGAATCTCTGATAAGAACTCCTGCTGAGGACTGCGAGGGATGGGAACTGCAGTGGGACTGGGATGGAGCTTCTGGAAGCAAGCTGTCTGGACACTGAGCAGTTGTTGTGAGTGAGGAAAGAAGGATCTTTGCCTGAGGTAGCCTGTCCTGCATTGAAGGCTTGAGAATGT
>JAQQSV010014507.1:0-12274 GCA_028646515.1 Pseudochirops corinnae
AGAGAGAGAGAGAGAGAGAGAGAGAGAGAGAGAGAGAGAAACAGAGACAGAGACACAAATGAGAGACAGAGACAGAGTGTTGCCACATAGCAACAAGGTATACACTCAGTGCCAGCAGGGAGTTCCCTGGAATCATTTTCTGACAAGTTGTTTGAACCCCCCTTAAGATATTTGACCTAACTTACAAAGTTATTGCTGTCACAGCCCCCTGCAAGGACTACTGCTAGTTCTGTACTTGTACATGCTTTGGGTTGATGCCCCTATCCCAGTGTTATAGACCTCTCCTGCTGACCTTCTCAGTTGTCTTAGACTGACTTTTTGTTGGCTATTTTGCTCCAAAATTTTATTTGAGACATTATTTTAAAGTTATTTGGAATAGAATGTTGGAAGAATTAGGTTAGGTCGCTACTTCTACTTTTCATTTTTGCTCTGCCTGGTCCCCATTTTTTATATGAAAGATTAAATGGTTTGTCAAGGGATACATGGGTAGTAAGTATCAGATACAGGAATTTGAATGCAGGGTCCCCTGATGCTGAGTACATTTTTTTCATCTACTCCATGAGTGCCCATTATATTGCTATTTTTCATGTATTTTGTTCTCTTTTTTTAACCTTTTGTGTGAATTTTGTTTCATATTTTTATTTCAATTATAATTTCTTTGCAAGGTTTGGTAAGTTTATGATAAAATAAATTAAATGTTCTCAGCAATGTTATTCTGACAGATATAAACACTATACTGTTATCTGGATAATATCAATCTCCAAACCAGTAGTTTCCAGAAAATCAGTTGTTAACATCGTAGAATATGACTCAATAATTAAAAGATGTATTTTTTTGATTCATTAAATTACATATATAACAGAGGATTCATGTTTTAAAAGTCTATGAAGGGAAAGGGTGTATAAATTTATGCTAGACTAGCCAAAGTAACCTCAGCTTGGAACCTGGAATGATGCTTGGTTGCTACCAAACATAAAGTTCCTTTTTTTCTTGCTCATTAAAACTGTTCAATTCTATAGCTTACTGAAATTAGAGATTTTAAAATTTGAATTCAATTTCTACTATTGGGAAGTTGCTAACCTTCTTATAATTCAGTATCTTTATATACTAAATCAAACCTTTCTCATAGCCATGTCAAATGGATTAATTATTTATCATTTACCAAGGACATTGAAATATAATGAACTCTGTCAGTCTTGCATTTTATCATTTGAGAATAATGTATAGATACCATTTTTGAAATAAAGGTAAATGAGTATTACCCAGATGACGATACTGAAGAGTAAACATTTAATAGGATGGAATTTTCTTCCCTATTCTTTTGAACTGTACATTATTTTTAATAATCTCATTTTTCCGCACTTGAGCTTTGAACTGAAGAATTCACTTAGAATAAAAAAAATAAATTCACAAATTCTACAGATTCTCAAGTCATATTATTTCTCAAGTGAAAGAAAGAAATACCTGGCCAGTGTGGAAATAAGCATTTATGGGCAATCTCATTAATTACTTTACCAATATCATAGCTAAAAGCCAATGTTCCTTATATTTGAAAGAAACTTTTGAACCAAAGTTCTCTTATGGTGATTAAAGTAGACTTTTTAGAAGTAGATAGATCACAGGAAGAAATGTCAAAAGCCAAGGCTATGTCAAAGAAATGCCGCTGTCTCATTGATTTTTACTATATTTAGATTCAGCATTGATCTCCTCTAGAAAGTTCTGGGCTGATTATGGATTTCAAAACAATGCATTTTTACATCATATACATGTAAGTGAATGTGGTCTAGCACTGCCGAGGTGCTATTGTCAAAGAATGAAAATAATAAATAAATAAGAGAGTAGATATAGTTTTTTTCTTCTGTGTTTTGAGGGAATATTTAAAGGCAGTGAATAATTTTATATTTTTAATTTTTTTGTAAACTGAACTTTGTGAATTTTTGCAACTGACTTCACTAAGGAAAGTAGTGCTTTTAATGACTCCAAGCTTTCTCCCGAAAAGAGGTCCATCTTTTTAAGATAAATATTTGTTCGACAATGCTGTATAGCTGAAAAAATAGAACACTCCTGTCTCCAAAGAATTCAAGATTGTGAATCACCCAGAGTACATTGGAGATGTACCCAGGGGAAATATGTAGCCTAGAATTCATGACCAATGAAAAATTGTTCAGTGAGAATTATCAGTGAGATGCACAGCTGAAAAAGGAGCTAGACCAGTTATGAAGCAAGCACAAGATATAACCAATGGTCAATCTGCATCTTCATTGGTAACTGTGCAATAACTAGAACAGGAATTCTTGTTATTTTTATGTCCTGGATGCCTTTGTTAGTCTGGTAAAGTTTGTGGACCCTGACTAAACATGGTATTTTTAAATGTATGACATAAAATACCTGGAATTACAAAAGAAATCAATCACATGAAATACAATCATATTAAAATTTAATATTTTGAAATATATTTTAAAATTATTTTTTCTCAAATCTCTCTGTGTATATGGCAACATAAAATTTACATCTCTATATCTATCTCCATCTCTATGTCTCTGTAATAGAGCTATGTATCTCTCCACATATAAGTATTTATGAAGCTTAGATTAAGAAGACCTTGTTTTGAAAATAACAAATAAACACCAGAGCCTACATGTCATCACACCCAAACTGAGAATTTGTGGTGCAATTTAGCTAGCACATAGGATGAGACAATGAGGATGGACTAAATTCTTTACCATTTGTGGAGTAACATATCAATTAGATCAGAGATTGATAAATAAATGTTCAATTCATTTCAATATAAAAAATATTATGTTCCAGTCACTGTGCTAGATTCTAAAGTGATATAGTTTTTTTTAATGTGAAAACCAGTCCCTGCAATTAAGAGGCCTTAGCATTCTTTTTGTTCATTTAAAAAAAAATCTGTGCTTTTAAAAATATTTTATTTTCCCATGTAAAAACAATTGTAACATTCATTAAAAAAAATTGAATTACAAATTTCCAGCCCCACCCCACCTTCCTTCCCCTTCATTGAGAAGGCAAGCCATTTGATACAGGTTATACATACAGTCTTACATGCAGTTTTATGTTGTTAAAAAATACAGACAAAAAAACACAAAAAAAAATTATAAAAAAACAGTTTGCTTTGATCTGCTTTCAGACTTCATCAGTTCTTTCTCTGGAGGTAGATAATATTTTTCATCATTCCTTTGGAATTGTCTGGGATCATGTTATTACTAAGAATGACGAAGTCATTCACAGTCGATCTTTGTACAACATTGCTGTTGCTCTGTACATTCTTCCAACTTCACTTTGCCACAGTTGATCTAAGTTTTTCTAGGTTTTCCTGAAAACATTCTGCTTATCATTCCTCATAGCACGATAGTATTCCATCCATATAGCACAGCTTGTTTGGCCATTCCCCAATTGATGGGCACCCTATCAATTTCAGTTCTTTGCTACTGTTCTAAATACGTTTGTACAAATAGATCCTTTTCCTTTCTTATATATCTTTTTGGTATACAGTAGTAGTGATATCATTGGCTTAAAGTGTATTCACAGGTATATAGACTTTCAGGCATAGTTCCAAATTTCCCTTCAAAATGATTGAATCCATTTACAACTCCACCAATGGTGTATTAGTGTCCTAATTTTCCCATATCACCTCCAACATTTATCATTTCCCCTTTCTTTTATATTACCTGATCTAATATGTGTAGAATTATTGTAATTTTAATTATTGTCATTGTAATTTACATATCTCTAATCAATAGTAATTTAGAATATTTTTTCATATGTCTATAAATAGCTTTGATTTATTTTTCTGAAAACTACCATATCCTTTGACCATGTATCAAGTGGGTAATTACTTGTATTCTTATCCATTTGGCTCAGTTTTCTATGTATTTGATAAGAAATCTTTATCAGAGAAATTTGCTCTAATTTTTTTCAATAGTTATGATTACTGTGGATTTAGCTTTATCATATTTCACCCAATTATCTTTATCTGTCTCTCCTTTTAATCTGTCCCTCCTCAAATTTGTTCTGCTTTATCCACCCTCCTTTCTGTCTCCCCTTTTTTTTAACTCCTCCCCCTCCTATTTCCAGGAGGTAAGATAGATTTCTATACCTAATTTAGTGTGTATGTTATTTCCTTTTTGAGTAAATTTTGATGAGAGTAAAGTTCAAGTATTTTCCATCACCACTCATCTTTCCCTCCTCTGTAAAATCTCTTTTGTGCCTCCTTTATGTGAAATAATGTACCCCATTCTACATATCCCTTCCCCATCTCCTATTACATCTCTCTTTTTCATGTATGATTTTACTTTATTTTTAGACATCATCCCATGTCTCAAAACACACCCTTGCCCTCTGTATGTTTATATGTGTATGTATGTATACTTATTCAAAATGCCATAATAAAGAAAAAAAAGGACTTCTTAGGAATTAGAACTATCATCTGCTCATGTAAGATGTAAAGAGTTTAGTCTTATTGAATCCCTTATGATAGCTCTTTCACGTGTACCTTTTTAATGCTTCTATTGAGTCTTGCATTTAAAAGTCAGATTTCCTATTCAGTTCTGTTCTTTTCATCAGAAATACTTGAAAGCCCACTTTCAGTAATTATCTGATTTTTCTTCCCTCAGAAGGATTGCATTCAGTTTTGCTGGGTCAGTGATTCTTGGTTGTTATCCTACCTCCTTTGCCCTCTGGAATATTATATTTTAAACCCCCTAAATCTTTAATGTAGAAACTGCTAAATCTTGTGTTACCCTGACTGTGCAGCATGAAATTTGAATTTCTGGCTGCTTGCAATATTTTCTATGACTACGGACCTCAGGAATTTGGCCATAATATTCTTGAGAGTTTTCATCTTGGGTTCTTTTTCAGGAGGTAATTGGTTGGTTCATTTTTACTTCTAAGGTCTCTTTGTTGTTGTTTTTGATGGCTTCAGGTAGTCCAATAAATAAGTGGACTTAAATTATCTCTTCTCAATTTATTTTCCTGGTCAGTCATTTTTTTTCCAAGGAGATATTTGACCTTCCCTTCTATTTTTGTTCATTTTTTTGATTTTGTTTTTACCTTTTCTTGGTGTCTCATGAAGTCAGTTGCTTCCATTTGCCATTTCTAATTTTTAAAGAATTATTTTCTTTGGTGGGATTTTGCACCTCCTTTTCTATCTAGCCAATTCTGCTTTTCAGGACTTTTTTTTTTTCTCTTCAGTGATTTTTGTGCCCATGTTACCATTTGGCCTATTTTGTTTCTTAAGTTGTTATTTTCTTCAATATTTTTTTACACCTCCTTTATCAAGTGTTTTGACTCACTTTTCATGATTTTCTTGCATCCTTCATTGCTTTTCTCACTTTTTCATCTATCTTATTTGATTTTCAAAACTTTTTTGAGCTCTTCCAGGATTTTTTTTGGCCTTTGTGATCAATTCTTATTTTTATTTTTCACTTAAAATTCATCAGTTTTAACTTTGTTGTCATCTTGTGGGTTTGTGTTTTTTAATCTTCCCTATCACCATAGTAACTTTCCATGGTCAGGCTTTTTTTGTTGTTATTTTGTTTTGTTTGTGCTCATTTTCACAGCCCATTTTTTCACTTTTAATTTTATGTTAACGTTGGGTTCTGCCTGTAGGGTGGAGTGGTCACTACCTGAATCTTCATGCTATTGGCGCTTTTTACAGAGCTAGTCCTAGGGCTATGCAACTTTTCAGTTCTTCCAAGGTGGTAAAATATGAGGAGAGGTGTCGTGGCTGCACTCCTGTCCTGTATTTTGGTCTATGAGTGACCATAAGCAATCTTCTTCACCCTGAGTGCAACCAGTGCCCCTGTATCCCTGTGTCCACATGCTTTAATGTATTAGTTCTCCTCCTCCTCACCCTAGGACTGTGACCCGAAACTGTGTATGGGCAATGCAACATGGGTCCTGCACCCAGTGCTAGCAAAGTGTTCCCTGTAATCTGCTTTTGACTAATTTTCCAATCCTATTTTATCTGTGGACTGAGAGCTCCAGAAGCCACCATCACTGATTGAATTACCCATAAAAATTTATTCTCCCTCAAGGCCTAATTCTAGCTTGTTGGAGTGTGGCCCTGGATGGGGCTTCACTTTACACCCCAGTGAGTCAGACCTTCCCTACCAACTTTCTATATTGTCTTGGGCTGGAAAATTATTCCACCTTGTACCCTTCTTGGTTTTGCCATTCTTGAATTTGTTTTGCAATCAGTTTTTGAAGGGAAATCTGGGAGAGCTCAAGCAATTCTCTGCCTTTATTCCACTGCCTAGATATCATATGACTCAGAAAGAGATAAATGTGGCATTCAAGATCCATGCCTAGCTTTAAGAAACCTGTAATGACTTGCCTCTTTCATGATTTCCTTTAAAAGGAGCTGTGCATTCAATGTATTTGTCTCCTGTGGTATGATAAAAGTTTTTTTTACTACTATTAACTTTATAAACAACCATTTGCAATTAATGGCCTCAATGCTTGCTAGTTTTCAAAATTTCATGGTTTATATCAATATGTTTTTAAGCATTTTAACCAATTTTTTTTTCTTTTCCATAAATTAAATATTACAGTTTACTGATGGAATTTTATCTCTTGGGTTATAATAGCTGCCTTGTCCTGGTCAGACTTAGTACTTGGTTCATGAACAAGTATATGTATTTGAATGTTGATGGATTTTCCATTTTGGCAGTGAAGTTTGAGTAGCAGAGTTTACAGGTCTTCAAGCTAGTAATTCTCTTAATTGAGCAAAAGTCCTTCGAGACACCTTTGTTTTTATTTCTTTGGCATTTCAATTATTTTCTGTGATCTCAAAATGATCTTTTCTCTAGTCATAAGAAAACAAAATGGTAGAAAGATAGAGAAAAGGAAATCTTTTTCTTAGTCTATACATAATGTGTTAAAAATAAGAGAATTCAATAAAATATATTTATCCCCTCTCTATGGAAAAGGCAACATTTTGAATGAGCTGGACATGGATCTTCAGTGCCACATTTATCTCTTCCTTTGTATACAATGTATCATCACCATCATCATCATCATCTAAACAATGTGTACTAAAATTTAATTTCATGATGTAAACTGTAACAGATGCTGCTCTATAAGATCCCCTTTGTTATAAATCCTACTCTTTTTTAAAAGCAAATTTAATTGATACCTTAACATTTATTCCAAGCAGTCATTACTGAGTGTCATGATTTAGTGAGTTATCTACTCTTTCCATTTTCAAATAAAACAAATTAATTTGTAAATGAAAGAAAAAAAGTATCACTCAACAAACATTAAGTGTTTAATGTCTTTCAGGCACTATTCTAGTGACTAGTTATACAGATCAGGGGGAGGGGGAGGACAATGACCTATGCCCATAAGGACCTGTAATGGGAATCTGGATATTTTCCTTTACCCTTAATAGACCCAGGGGGAAGTTTGAAGACCTCCCCTGCTTTGAAAGTAAACTCTGCCCCCAATAGGCTCAATGTAATCACATGGAGCCTGTGAGAGAGGGAATTTGCTGAAGGGAACCAGAGCCCACAGGAAGCTTCCCTGCTGTGAAGATAAACTCTGCCCCCTGATAGGCTGAATGTAGTCACATGGAGCCTGTGGTGGGAGGGGTTTACTGAAGGAAAGCAGAGCCCGTGGGAAGCTGGTAGTCAGAACTAACTGGACAGTGGGAGACAGAGGAGCTCAGGGAAGGAGATAGACAGGTTTGTAAGTAAATATTGATTTTGTATTGGTTTGTGGGAAGGCTAAAGGATGGCATCGCTCTCAGTGTTATTATGGCTTCTGAATATCTTTGGTACTATGATGGAATCAGCTTACTGATTTTGGGATTTGATTTTCTGGTGTCTGAATACATGTTTCAGTTCTATTCTCTACCTATTTTACGACTGAGTATCATGCAATACTTATAGTCACAGTCTTTACTGTGATCACGGGCATTGCAAATATTGCATTGGCACTACAGTAACTCATGTTATAATGCAGAAGAAAGCATGGAAATATCTAGGGACAAATATACAAAAATATTGCAAATGGAAGATAGACTCAGAAGGCAAGAGGCTACTAGATAAAAAGGCCTCCTACAGAAAATAGGATTTGAGTCTTTCTTGAAGGAAACCAAGTGAGAACTATTGACTGACTGAATGAAAATTATTAGACACTTGCTACGTGTAACACATGGCAAAATGCTTACAATGCAAATTTAAAAAGGTGAAACAGCCACTGCTCTCAAGGAAGTCACACTGACACAGGAGGAGACAACATCTTCAAGGAGGATGAAATTTTAGATATCTTGACAAGGTGGATTGAAAGGTCTAGGGTTCTAATATTGCATAGGCAGGGCATAGGGACATTTTTTCAGTGGAATGGAGCGACTGAAAGTTGCATGACCAGGACAGAAGATAATATCAGTTTTCATCCTTCGACTTCACAGGGAAAAGAAAATAAGCCTTTAAGAGCTATAGAAGCAAGGCTATAGAAGCTATAGAAGCAAATCTCCTTCAATGGAGATTTCTCATGTTCCCACTTTAACCAAATCTTCACTTCCAAATTTTGCAACAGTCTGACCTCTGTTATATAGGGTATTAAATTAGAGCATCCAATTTGACTGAAAACCAAGTAACAGAGATTGTATTAATAGTCTTAATCCAAATAATGTGATCAATCCTGTTGAAAGATTTTTGCCTTCTCAGTTTCTTAAAACTGTTCTTAAATTAATGAGAAAAAGTAAACTTTGTCCAGTGACTGAAAATAAATTGATCACCTTCCTCATTTTTTATTGAAGGGGAATCTACAATCATGGTAAAAGTAGAGTTATTTCTATGTTACATGGCTTTATAATTGCAGTCTATCATTCCAAAATTTCAATGGATTTCTCCACTGGCTTCTCAGAAGCAATCTTACATTTTCCCATCACTTTTGGTGAGTTTTTTTTTAATCTCAAATGCTAAAATATCAATTGCTTCACCAACAGATTATCCTAATTTATCTGATTTATTAATATGTCCAAATACCACACTGCATGTAACTGAGTCATGACACTTTACTCTAGTAATAAAGTATTTGTTTTTGTTTTTCCTTCAGTGAATATGATTTTTCCTTGCTGGTCATTATATAACCACTGTCATCTATGAAAGGAGCATTGATTTAAGAAGAATGCAGGTTCATACTGCATCAAGATAAAAAGGACAATTAATGAACTATGATCATAAGAGAGCTTGAAGATAAACATTATTTTCTCCATTGGGAATGAAAAATACAACCAATAACAGTGTCATGAGAAGGAATTGAGAATGTATAACTGTTCTCTCCAGACAAAACCAGCAATTGAAACCAGAAACCACTGTGAACTGATAGGAATCTAACAGTCTCAAATATTTGTTTTTAAATATGGTACACAGACATATCATCATTCATCACAATCACCAAACAATCCATCAACAAAATTTTATTAAGTGCTTACTACATGCCAAACATTGTGCTATAATATTAGGAAGATGACCAATTATTTTTATTGGACAAAGCTTACTTTTTCTCATGTACTATACAAGCACAAGCAATAGGAAAGTTTGTGCCATTGTGGAGGTTACCTTCTTTTCTTTTTAATAACATTTTCTTTTCCTCCAATTGCATGTAAAGACAATTTTTAATATTCTTCTTCCCCTAAGTTTTGAGTTCCAAATTCTGTCTATTCCTCCATTCTCTCCCCTCTACCTGACATGGTAAGCAATCTGATATAGGTTATACATCTAATGGGGTAGATGGTATGTAAAAGGGAGTTTAGAAAGGATAGGGGGAGAGGTATGAAGGATGTGTTTGATTTTAACTCTGTTGAGGATCAAAGAGATGGCTGGTCTACACCTTCTCTTTGTATTAAGGTTCAGTGAGGAGTCATACAATCAGAGGGAAGTGCTAAAGGGGTTAAAGGTACATCAGCAGTGTGAATTCCAGGGCTGAAGTGGATGTGAAGGATGAAGACTTTTCTGTGCAGAAATAATCTTAATTATACCCTTATAAGAAATGAAAAGAACATGAGACCTATTAGAATGAATAATAAATTTATTAGTATTTTAACTTTGTGCCATCAAGGTGATTGTATGCCATCAGTGTAACTCATTGTCCTGCTCCCACATAAATGTATCTTCTCAAGGATAGAAGGTCATATAATAAGGAGAGAAGGAACACAAGTTTTTGGTTCTTAGTAGTGACACACAATATTCACTGTACTTTAAGATGAGAATAATAATCAATAGCAGTACACAGGAGGTTAATTCAGTGGAAAAATATGGAAATAATTTTAGTGGACTACAGATGGAGTTATAGATAGGTACATATAGTAGACTTGTTATGAGGCAATTGAAGAATTCCAACCTGGAAACAGAAGTGTATACAAAATTGTGTTAACATATGTAAGATTATAATCAGAGCAAAAAACTGAACTAGGATTTGACAGACAGGATTGATACTTGAGAGACATTTAAAGAGGCAAGAAGGAGGAGATGTTTTTGTATCTCATGAAAATGGGAGAAGAATGGGTTGCGAACTATTAAATATTGTACCTCCCATAGCTTGGTCCAGGGGGGAATGCCAACTCTGTATATTTATTCACATTAAGTATTCTTCTTTATTTACCTTCCCCCAATCACATGTAAAAATTTAACATTCTTTTTTTTTAATTGAGTTCCAAATTATTTCTCTCCCTCTCTATGCCCCTCATTAAGAAGGCAATGCTTTCATGTAGATTATACATGTGAAGTCATGCAAAACATTTCCATATTAGTCATGTTGCAAAAGAAAATGTAAATAAAAGAAAGAAAAATAAAGTAAGAAAAATGTATGCTTCAATCAGCACTCAAGTTCCATCAGTTCTTTCTCTGTAGTTGAACGGCATTTTTCATCCTAAGTGCTTTAGAATTGTCTTGGATTACTGTATTGCTGAGAATAGCTAAGTCATTCACAACTGATCATCATACATATCCCATAGAACTGTTCATTTTATATCTCATAATGCTCTCTTTCGCTTATTTGGTCATACATTTATTTATTCCATGCTCCCCTAATTTGCTTGTCATATCACCCTTTCTGTCTAAATCATATGCCCATTTTGATCTGATCTTGGTATGCCAGTGCGAGATGTTGATCTATACCTTGCTTCAGCCAAATTGCTTTCCAGTTTTCCCAATACTTTTTGTCAAATCAAATGCTAGATTATCATCATAATTTATTACTTTGTATCGTGTGCCTAATCTATTCCACTTATACACTGTTATTTCTTAGCCAGGACTACATTGTTTTAACAAATATTGCTTCATAGTACAGTTTGAGATCTGGTACTGCAGGGCCACCTTTCTTCACATTTTTAAAAAAATGATTGTATGCTTACAAAAGTCCTGGAGGAGGGTTTTGATGGTCCTGGGACTTTACTGATGATTTGTGCTGACTTCTTGGACCTTGTTTGTGGGTCTGTGTTGATTTCACAGGCAGATAGTGGATTGATGATGGTGCAGGTAATGTGTATGGACATTATCATGGCTCTGTGGAGCTTTGTGTTCCCAGAAACAGGAACCATGAAGGATTCAAGGTGAACTGGACACTGTGAGCTTCAATATGGAATGGGAACTGGATGAAGAACTGGACAAGGAGTTGGACAAGCAACTGGGAACTTGCTGCCTTTGAACCCAGGTGACAGTTGGAACTTGGACTATGGAAGGGGAAACATGGAAGCTGAGAGCCAGCCTTAGGTCAAGCTGAAAGAAGACTTAACTTGGATACTGTGTACTGACTGAGAAGAATATGATTTACTGTGACTCAGGGGTGGAGAACTTTGACTTTTGTACTTTGTGATTGAATTAAGGATTTTGTGATTGACTAAATGAATGTACTTTGTTGAAAACTATGTGACCACTTTGGTGATAAAGTTGTTGAGTTGTGACATGATGAGTGCTGTATTTTGATTTTCTGTGATAATTTGTTACATTTTAAATGCTGTATTTTGATTTTCTATGTATGTTTTGCTCTGATTTGTTATTTTTTTTAATTTTTTAAATTTTATTATAGTTTGCATCATTCATTTCCACAAGATTTTGAGTTACATATTTTCTCCCCCTCTTTCCCCCACCCACCACCCCAAAACAGCCATCCCAGTGTGTCCCCCCTCCCCCAGTCTATTCTCTCCTATGTCACTTTTCAGTAGGGCAGGATGGATCTCCCAACCATAGTGCCTGTGTATCTCAAGTTCCAGTTGGATGTAGTCAATAATAATAATAATAATTGCATA
>JAQQSV010014508.1:0-12274 GCA_028646515.1 Pseudochirops corinnae
AAAGAAAGAAAGAAAGAAAGAAAGAAAGAAAGAGGGAAAGGAAAGAAGGAAGGAACAAAGGAAGTAAGAAAGGAAAAAAGGAAGCAAGGAAGGAAGGAAGGAAGGAACAAAAGAAGGAACAAAGGAAGGAAGAAAAGAAGGCAGACAGAAAGGGAGGGAGGGAAGGAGGGAAGGAAATAAGGAAGGAAATAAGCATTTATTAAGTACCTACTATGTGTCAAGCACTGTGCTAAGCATTTTAAAAAATATATATCATCTCATCCAATCATCATAACAACTCTGTGATGTGGATGCTATTATTATCCCCATTTTACAATTGAGGAAACTGAGACAGATGTTAAGTGACTTGCCAAGGATGAAGAAAGGAAGGAAAAGAAAGGAGAGGAGAGGGGAGGAAAGTGGAGGGGAAGGGAAGAAGGGAAGGAGAGGGAGGAGGAGGGGAAGGGAGGGGGGAGGAAAGCGAAGCCAGAAAGATAACACACAAAGGTCAGTTTGATAGCTATAGGCTGAACATGTCATACACCTAAGAAAAACAAGCTGCACTGAAGGGAGAAGTTTCATAGGCAGTCCTCTTATTATGTCCTACTATGTATATATGGCTGCTCTTTTTGTTTTTTGTTTAATTTCAGGGAGAAAAAAGCAAAATTAAAAAAAATTAATTCACGTGTTTCCTTTCAATACTATCTTTTTTATATATTTGTAGATTAAATAGTTAATCTGTATATTCCAAAGGGGAAAGGCAGGCTTTCAGTTGGGCTTCAGAATCCCAGCTGTAAGCCAAGGGTAGGACAAGTTCTTTAATTCATGTACTTTCATTTAGTCTGTTTATTGATCCTTACCTCCTGGATGATCAGAATTTTAAGGTTTCCTGGCTATGCAGTTGACACTTAATAAATGCTTGTCAAATTATTGCAATCTTGTGTGAGGCTCTCATTTTAAAGACACTAAAAATGGAACCCAGGGAAGGTAAGTCATTTGCCCAGAGTAGAACAATACTGCTTAAAAATTAGCCAAGTCAGGATTCAAATCCAGGATATGTAACTCCCAAACAGCAGGCTTTCCATGGCACTACCCAGGGGTTAATTTACTCATTTCTAACCATCATTGGTTTCAATGAAATTCCAAGGTTCATTATGGTTTCTATAGAATGCACTTTTCAAAGCTATTCTTTGACTTTTGAAGAGGGTGGTTGTGACAGTAATAGAATTTGTAGCCTCAGAGCTGCAGAAAGATCTCTTTCTACCATGTTTCTTGCCTGCTAGTGTTCTTCACAGGACCAATATTGTCCCTTTGCTTGGGGTTTCACAGAATTTCACAGAAGTTCAGAGCTGGTAGAGCCCTACATGTCTATGTAATCCAAACCATGCTTGAAAAGATTCCCCTCCATCTTGTGCGTGGCAAGTGGCCATGATCATCCAGCTGCCACTGGAGAATCATCAGTTAGGGAATTTATCCATCCTAGTGGATCTAATGAGTCAACCTTCATGTCACTCTATTTGTGATTTTGCCATGGGTTTTAAGTATCGCCTTCTAATCCTATTTTTAGTGAAAAGTCACTTAAATTTTTATGAAAATGTTCTCTTTTGAAGGAAATTTCTTTGTGATAGGACTTTATCTACCTGAGTTTCCCACCTCCCCCACTCTACTTTTCCCTTATGTATTAGGCTAAAATTTCCGTAAAAGGTAATAAAATCAAGACTTGATTGGCCAAGAGGTAGGGCATGGCTCAAGCTGTCCCTCCCTTGAGGCTGATTCTAGTAGCCTTTGGCTTTGTTGACTTCATCACATAATGGCATAAAAAGTCTTATTAACATGGAGCTTCCTGCCCTGCTGACCAAATTCATTTCCATTTGGAGAAGACCAGGTCCACTGATAAGTGCTACAATCCTTTTTGAATAGCTTTTTGTTACCTGTTCAATTACCTATGATTGCTTCATTTCATAAGGTCAAATGTGAATTAACAGAGTGCCTATGTCAGGTCTACCCCTAATATCCCTCATATCTTTAGACATTTGAGTACATGTTTCCTGTTTTCTATTTCATTAAATTCTGTACTTGGAGCTTGGTTAGTTTTCCTGACTTTTAGAGGACGATTTTTTTCTGATTCTTATGCTTATAGGCCTTTCTTTTAGAGAGTATGTGAATGTAAGTTTGTATGTCTATGTTTTTTTTTCCACACTAGAATAACCAGGCAGCAAGGAGGCACGGTGGATATAGCATCAGCCCAGAATCAGGAGAACCTGAGTTCAAAACTAGCCTGACATTTACTAGCTGGTAATCCTGGACAATTCACTTAACCCCAAATGCCTCCAAAAAAACCCCAAGCAAACAAAAACAAACAAACAAAAAGCAACTAGACTTATAATTCAATGGTATTTGGAAGTCTTGGTGAGGAAACTCCTTTTACTAAAGGAGCAAGTACTCTACTTGTACCCTTGGAGATCTGTCTAAGGACACTGAAAGTTCTCTTAAATGTCTTTCTCAGCCTCACAGAGACAAAAGAAAATGTATCAGTGGCAGAATTGGAAAACATTTTCCTAACTCAAAATAGTCTCTCTACCCAGTATGGCATTCTGCCTCCTATTTTAGTATATCTATGCATGCATGTATGTATATCTACATCTATATATACATGTTTGTATACGTGTGTATGTAATTCTTCCTACTTTACCTCTATTCCTTAATTACAGGCTACTAGTTTTATTGAATTCTTGATACAATCTTTCCTCCTCCAAAAACCTTCCCCTCCCACCCTCCACCCCACTGCTACACTTAAAGAAATACCAAAACATTGTTATCTTACAAAGGAAATTCTATTAATAAACCCTGAACTTCACACTGTTTATTTTTAGGTAACACACAAAGCAAGTGTCTCCATAGGAATGACATGTAGTATATTCTTTTAAAACTCAGGATGTTTTTCACAATGTTCTCATTAGAGAGCCTTTGCATTCCCGTGGATTGTAAAACATTTGAGCATTCCAAAAATCTCAGGCTTTGTGTCAAGATAAGGAAGACACAGAGAAAGATGGGTCCTGCAGTGAAGGAATGGCAGAAATGTGAATTAGGTATCAAGTGAAGATGAGTGGAAAAACAGGAGCAAAGAACTCTTTGGAAATTAAGTGGATACATTTGAAGCAAAGATTTAAAAATAATAATCATGTCCCCCATTCTCAAAAGCTACCTGTCAAAAAGAAATGAAAACCATTGTTACTGAGATGCAGATTTTTTTTTTTAGTTTAACTTGAAGGAAAGAAATAGAAACACAATGTTCTATCTGAAATCACCTGAGGATTTAGTATATAAGTGTCAAGAGCATACAAGTGTCCTTGGTGGGGCTGTCTTCCACAGCTTCTAGTTCAGACAGACTTCATTCCACTTATGCAAAAGTTTGGTAGCCTTTGTGGTAGCACTGAAGACTTCTTAGCTCCTGGAGGGAGCCATGGGAGCAATGCTTAGTGATTTGAGTGGTCTGAGTATTTGGGTGATAGTAAGCTGCTCTTAAATCCTGCATAATATCTACCCTAAATGCTGTGGCGTTCATAGAAGGAAGAAAAAAGATACTTCCTTGGTCTCAAAAGCCTATAATTCAAAACTGTACCTATAAAGCCTGTTTGTTGATTCCTTTGTAGTACTTCTGATGCCTTGACTCGGCACACCAGATGCAACTGTAGGCAGAATCATGGGATGATAGTTTAATGGCCAGAAGGAACCTGGGAGGTCATCTGATAGAATCACTTCTCTGTTTTACAGGTAATAATAATAATGTCTATGATTTAGAAACTGCTTTAAGTCTTGCAAAGTGCCTTACTCATATTACCTCATTTGATCAAATGAGGAAACTGAGACACAGAAAGGTTGTGATTGGCTCAAGATCTGTACACACCAAGTGTAATGGGACAGCAATTTCCCAATGCAGCCTCCCTTATCCTGACCCAGCTTCCTCCAAACACGCCCCTCCCTGCCACCTCCCTCCCCCCACACATACTTCCAACTATACAACTTCCTTAGACCTCAGCTACTTTAGCTGCTTCTCTGGAACAGCTTCCTCACCACACAAAATCTGCCTGGCTCCAGTTTCTCTGATCTAGGTTCCTGGCCTAAGGCAATAAGAAGCTGAAGCCAGGCAGATTCAGGGCCTCTCAGACTTGGTGGGTGTCCAAGACCATGAGAGTCACTATACCCTGACCCGTTTCCAGATGGAGACATGTGTAGAGACAGTAAATGCCACTGTATCCCTGTTGTATATCTTTACTATATTAGGGCAAAATAAACTTCCTCCTTTGTTAAATGCTCAGTCACTCACCAGAATCTCATTTCATCCGAACATGGAAAGTGAATTAAGAAGATCCTAACTTTAGAACTGTACCAACAGAACCAGGAGCCAAACCCAAGAATTCTGACCCAAAGCTACTGGATCATTTTCTTTCTCTATCCCTGTAACATTTCCTACTTTAAAATCCTTGTGACCTGTTTATATCCCTTTATACTGTCATTGCTATCATCTGCCAACTTCCAGGTCCTTCTCAACTTTCTTTCTCATTGCTTTTAGTACAGTCCTTTTTTACAACACTTTTTCTGCCATCTTCCTCAAGAACATCAACATTCACTTTGATTATCTCTCCAATAGCCTACATGGCATGATTCTTCACCTTCCCTTATTCCAACAACCTCTTTCACATACTAGTATGGCCACATCTTCATCAAAGTCATCTAATAGAAAGCAACCCCCTGCAAAATATAGGCATTTTAGATTCCAGTCCTTGGCCACAACCTCCTACCACTCTCCTTCTCACTCTCTGTCACTTACACTAAAACTACTAGTTCTTATTATTGTGACTTCCAGTCCCTTGATCCATTCCTACTCTCCAAGGCCATTTCCTCTAGAACCATGTTCAACCCTATAGTTTGCCAGAGAAATGCTATACTAGTTACTGTCCTAGAATTCCTTGCTGCCTAGATCTTCTTCTGTGTTAGATATAATCTTCTTCTCCCTGTAGCCTTAATATCTACATAACAGACAAAATTGTGCAAAAATGGAAAGTACTGTGCTGAGAGGTAGTGGATTCTCTCCTATGTGAAGCCTTATAGCAAATGACTGAAATGTTGTAAAGAGCATTCATATTTAGCTATAGGTTGGACTAGCTGTGCTCTAACACTGAGATTCTGGGATGTCTTCAGTTCTGCTCTTCAGGCTACCAAGTAACACTGAGCAAAATCACAAATTTAAGCTGATAATACCCTCTGCAAAAATACAGGGTTTCCAAGTGGAAAGGTCCATCTAGCCCAAGGATATTCTAGAACCATCTCATACCTGCTCACAAATTGTTCAATTTTCCTGTGATCATTTACACCTCAGAAATCAGCAAATGTTACATGTCAGGGCTTGAATTGTTTATCTAGAATTAAGAAAGTGATCAAGAAAATGTTAATACAGGTTAAACCTAAAAGTGGGTTAGGTATACTTTTTTTTTTCCAGAGAGAGCCCATTTGTTAAGTATTTGTATCCTTGATCTTGTTCCACCTACACCTTGAAAAGAATTCACTTTATAACATTTTCAAGTAGTCATTCAGGGTCTAAATGATGTCCTCCATTGAGGGGGAACCTAATACCTCCTGAGGAAACTCATCCTACTTTTGGACAGCTCAAACGGTTAGAAAGCTTTGTTTTTAAAACATTTTTGTTTTTGTTTTCTAATATCAAGCCTATATCAGTCTGTCTACAACTTTCATCATATGCTATTTATCTTCTGAGTCTGAAAAGAACTAGCTCAATCCATTGTCTACATAGCATCCCTTCAAATAGGTCTCTTCTAAGTGTCCTCTTCTTTAGGCTAAACACCTCTAATTCCTTCACTTTAGCCTTTTATGACACAGTCTCTAGCACTTTCCCTACGCTATATTTCTGGACATTCTTCAGCTTATCAATATCACTCTAACATGTGCAATCTGGAATATAATATTCCATATGTGATGTGATCAGGGCAGTCAGTATGTAATGGAGTCACCGTTTTCCTATTTCTGGACCCTGTGTCATGTATAAAATAAACTAAAATTGTATTAGCTTTTAAAGTTACCACATTATGCTATTAATTCATTTTGAGCTTTCAAGGGGAAAAATATGTGTGTACATATGTATAGGTGTATGTATACACACATGTGTTCACATATATTTTTCCATAAGAACTGTCATTAAGTCACACCTCTCCTATTTAGGACTTGTGAAGTTTATTTTTTGAACCCAAGTGTAGAACTTTAAATCTATCCTTGGTGTAGAATATATAATGCAGGATGTGGAGTCTGAAAGAGTTCAAATCTCACTTCAGATTTATAAATTGCATAATGTAGAAAAATCATTTAACTTTTCTTAGACCCTGTTGCCTCCTCTGCAAAATAGGGATAATTATCTACCTCACATGGTTGTTATGAGAATCAGGTAATATAATATATGTTAAATGCTTTGTAAATTTTAAAGCACTATGCAAATATTAGCAGTAGTAGCAGCAGCATTATTAAATTCTAACTTATTAGAGATTGTCAATAATCCTAACCTATCAAGATTTTTATTAGATATTAATACTATCATCCACTGTATTAGAAATCTCTCCAAATACTGTATCATCTACAAACATGAATGCATAGCATCTAGTCTTTATACAAGGCACCAATAAAAATATTGACCTTCACAATCCCTAGGATAGATTGTTGGGCTACACAACTAGAGAACTCTCTATAAGTTGACACTAGTCTATTGCTATCTACTCTTTGGAATTATTTCTTTAACAAAATATGAATTTATATAATGTTATTATTATTTAGCCTACATTTCTCTGTTTCCTGTAATGCAATACAGCTTTTCCCAGCCACCCTGTATTTGATAGTGTCAAATACAGACAGAAAAAATGGTTTATTCCTCTTGTTTCTACTAAACTCACTGAGAAACAACAGACCATATTTTACCTATGACAAATTATTAACTGAGAGGTGTAAAGAATACACCCCCCCCATCCCATCCTTATTGTTTTTTGACAATGAAAAAAAAAACAAACCAACATCTGATTCAATAGATCAAAATATAAAGATTCATTTCCAATGAGATTTCTCCAATGGATATGCTCAAATTATGCAAGATTCCTTGAAAGATATGAAACAGACAACCTTGTTCAATGTTCTTCTGGTCATTCATATTGCATAAGGCATAAAACAAGCAGGCATAGCATTTATCAAAGATGTTTATTACTGTCATGTATGAGAATCAGTTATTATCCACATCAAAGAGGAAGTCTCTAAAGATGAGGTCCTCCAGATTCTCCCCTTTGCATATGACTTTATGTTGGTTGCATTAAGCCCCAGAACACTGAAGGGCTTCTGGGACAAGATATTTATCAACTCAAAAGAACTTGGACCTAAACATTTCCAGAGAAAAGAAACAAACAAAAGCAAAAAGAATAATGCTTACAGTACAGAATATGACATAGTGATGTAACCTGTAGAACTGTATACACATAAGAATGCATACATGTATATGCATATATGACTACATATATGCACATGCATACACATAAGCACACATATACACATACACAGGAGTATAGGTATAATGCATATCTATCTATCTATCTATCTATCTATCTATCTATCTATACATATATGTTTATGTATATACCTAAGACAGCTTTATCACTTCCTTATTCATGAACAGGGAGAACCTTATGTGTGTATATACGCTATAAACACACATATTTGTACACAAATATGTATTTATAAATACTGATAAAAAAAACTTCTATCTATCTACCTATCTACATAATTCTGAGATTTTATCTATCTATCTATCCACATAATTATGAGATTTTATCAGTGTAGGGATTGCACAGTAAGGAATTTCCCCTATCAAAGCAATTCAGTACCCTCCCTGCAACCTCAAGAAATAGAAGGTTTCCTGTGATACTCACCTTAGGTGGTTTACCCAAGGTCACACAGCTAGCATACTTCAGAAGTGGGGACTGAACTCTCATTTTCTTAGTACCAAGGTCTCTAGCTGCTGTTCCACAGATGTGTTCCCCATGTCTCTTTTCTTCTCTGTCTCTCTCTGTGTCTCTCTCTGTGTCTCTGTCTCTCTGTCTCTGTCTGTGTCTTTGTGTCTCTCTCTTTCTCTCTCTCTCTCTCTCTCTCTCTTCCCCTTTCCCCTCCTTATATTTATGAAGTTAATGTTGAACCCTGTTGTAAGATTTTGTTTATCCCCTTCAAATTTCATCTTATAATATTTCAGCCAATGCTCTGGTCTGCTAAATAATTTTTGATCCTGATCCTCTATTTCAAATTGTTAGAGTAGAAGGTTTATTGAACAGCTTGGAGGGTCTAGATGAGGTTATACACCTCGAAAAATTATGAAAAGCAAATGAGGTGATCCATGAAATCACTTTGTAAATTGTAAAGTGCTATATAAATGCCAGTAATTATTGTTGTTGTTACTTTTCCTGTTAAAGAATTTCAGAATTTGGATTGGAAGAAGAGAAAAGGGAGAGTATTTGTGTTCACCCTGTTTTTTCCAATTAGATTTTAAGCTTCTTAAATACAAAAACCTTGTTTTCCCTTTCTTCCCCATCCACACTTGATGCCTAATTGGGCTCAAGTCCAAAGCTTTGCATACAAGGAATCTAGGGAGCCAATTGGTGCACCAGGTAACATGGAGTCCACTCATTGGACCCCATGTTAGAGGCCCTTTAAGGAAGAGTCTATAGGAGACTAGACCAGATCTTATTAGAGGCTCAAGACTTGCACTTGACACTGGTTCTTCCCAAATCTGGAGCTCTTAAACATCTGTCTCCAGCATGATTTATTCTATTTTAAAATGAGGTTTTCAAACAACTTGCTATCTTAATTTTAGCAGTTCAGCTCCTTTGTATGCTAACAATACCCAACATGCAAATGAGCTACCACTTCGCTTTCTAGCAAAAATGTTTCTGTGCAAACACTTGATTTTATAACGCACTTCACAGCTTTTTTCCTGTAATTAGTTGCTAAGTCTATATTTGACTTTGACTAAATTGTTGCATTGCAAGCCTGTTTTTGTTGCTTCTCCATTTTGTCTGGTCCCACTTACACCTCCAAGTGGGCTTAGGCAGCCCCATAGTTTCCTTCCTTACTTTTGGGCAGAAAGAAGCTTGTCAGGCTGTCTCTGGGGGTGTTGCATTTCCAGGAGAATAGTCATCAGGATCATGAAACCAGAACAAGTTTACTATCCTCTGAAACTACTGCAGCACCTGCTACATTTTCCCTACATATTCTCTTCTGCTATGCTGTATTAATCACCCATTTTCCAATATTTGGGGGGGGAGTGGTCATAATAATTTAGTTGAATTTAATTCAGAAACCACACACTGTGTACTAAACATTACACTTGGGATACAAAGGCAAAAATGAAAACAGTTTCTACTCTTAAAGAGGTTTTTTGAGTGATTTTAAATCATATTTTGGATGTTAGGAAATGTCCTGGGGCTTGATTTAAAAGGAAAATAAAATATCATCTGCAAATGGGAAAAACTGGGTAACTTCACAACCTAAAGAGATTCATCCTTTTTTTTTTTTGCAGCTCAAATTTTTATTTTAATAAAATCAGAATATGCACAGCACATACCATGTTAATTTATAAATTAATACAAAAAGCAATTACTGAACCTACAGAGATTTCAAGTTCAATCTTCATATTTATATTATATTTATATATAATCCATTCTTGTATATGATTTTTGAATCCTTGTTTATGAACCGAAGCTATTGTTGGCTGATAAACCTGCTAAAATGTTACCGCTGAAATCCAAGTCACTGGTTATGCCAATATAACAAAGACAACCACATACTTGAGGGTTACAATGTGCCAGACATTCACGGAAACACACATAAGCACACACACACACACACACACACACACACACACACACACACACACACACCCCTAAGTAAAACTCACAACACAAACATCTCAGAATCTGGACACTTTATATCAGTATTTAGAATTTCATTAATATCTTAAGTTTCATTAATATCTTAAGACAAGTGTATCAAAACCTTGGTGTGTTTTAATTTCAAGTTGCTAATTTTGCTTTACTAACATCAGAAACTTATGGCTACACTGCCAGTCTTGGGTCTGCTTAATTTGACCTAAGATTTTAATATGACAGCATTAAAAGCTCACATTACTCCTTTTTTCATTTGAACTCTTACTGGATATCTATCCTCCAGGAGAATGGCAACAACCTTAAGTGAATGTATATACATCTTCAAGTTTTATTATTCCATTGATGTTAATAATTAGTTGGTTATCAAAGTTATCTCTATTGTTGGGTCTATTGAGGAACCTTATTCAAGTTCAGTATTTACAAGAGAGACAACTTATTGGAGAAAAGCCTGTTAGAATGTATTTTTCTCTAATCAGTCGAGTGTCTTTTGAGAGAAATGATTATCAAAAGGCAATGATTGGTAGAGATCCAGAGTTCCCCCCCTTTTTCTAAAGTTCTGATTTCGAAAGTTCAGTCTCTTGAAGAATATTACTGATGATAAGATTGGACTCACTTTCATAACAATCTTATTCAAAACCCACCCAGGTAAGGGAAGCCATTGTGTTCTACTTAGGTTTGGGTAGGGATAAATTATTTGATTAGATAGTCCCAGGCTATGGGTAACTTAGAGAAAAGATAACATAATCAAAGTTAATTTGCATACATTCAGCCCTTTAATGTAATATTCATTCTCTCATTAACTGTTATGCAATCAGAGTTGACTGCCAACCTCAGGAAAACCCCTCTTCCAATGGCATATTAGCCATTAACCTGCTTCCGTGATTGTCTTTTAGTCTAATAGAGAGACAGCCAAATGACCATTCTTTTATTTTAAAAATTTATTTCGTATTTTATTTTCCACTAATTACATATAAGAACAATTTTTTAATATTTGTTTTTAAAAATTTCAGTTCTAATTTCTCTCCTTTCCTTCCTCTCCCACCCCTTGTTGAAAAGGAACCAATTCAATATAGATTATACATGTGTAATCATGCAAAACATATTTCCATATTGGTCATGTTGTAAAAGAAAACATAGACCATACCAAACCCCCCCCCAAATAAATATATATATATATATATATGATTCGATCTGTATTCAGACACCATCATTTCTTTCTCCAGGGGGAGATAGCATTTTTCAGGTCCTTCAGAGTTATCTGGGATCACCTTATTGCTGAGAATAGTTAAATCATTCATAGTTAATCATTTTACACTATTTCTGTTACTTTGTACACAATATATTTTAGTTTGCATCAACTCATGAAAGTCTTTCTAGGTTTTTCTAAGATCATCCTACTCATCATTTCTTATAGCTTAATTGTATTCCATCACAATGACATAGCACAATTTATTCAGCCATTCCCCGACTGATGCTCATTCTCTCAATTTCAAATTCTTTGCCGCCAGAAAAGAGCTGTTATAAATATTTTTCCCCCTCTTTCTTTTTTTAAAATTTTTTAACAAATTAATTTATTTTATTTTTTGCATCATTCATTTCCATGAGATTTTGAGTCACAAATTTTCTCCCCATCTTTCCCCTACTGGACACCTCAAAACAACCATCCCACTGTATAACCCCTCCCCCAATATGCTCTCTCACCTAAGTCCTCCCCCTCATCCCTCTGGCTTTCTGGTGGGGCAGGATGTATTTCCCTACCACAGTGTCTGTGTATCTTAATTTCAAGTTGGATGTAGTTAATAACAATAATACTAATATATATGTATAAATATTTTTAACATTTGAATATAGAATTTTGAATTCTAGATTCTTTCCCTTCCTCCCTCATCACACACTCCCACTGGAACGACAAGCAATTACAGACTGGTTGTACATGTGTAATTGTGCAGAACTTCTCCACAGTGGGCATATTGTGAGAGACTGATTATATGTCCCTCCTTACTATCCCATCTCCACCTTGTTCTGTTCTCTACCCTGTCCCTGTCCCATTCCCTTTACAGAAGTATGTACTTCCATTAACCCTCCCCCCATCCTGTCCTCTCCTCCATCATCCCACCTCTTATCCCCATCCCCCCTACTCTCCTATGTGGCAAGATACCCAGTTTAGAGTTTATTTCATTCCTTCCCTAAGCCAAATTCAATGAGAGTAAGGTTGGCCCTTTCCCTTTTGTCTTCCTGTTCTTCCCCTCCACCGTAACAATTATCCTTTGCCTCTTCTATATGAGATGATTAATCCAATTCTGTCTCTCCCT
>JAQQSV010014509.1:0-12274 GCA_028646515.1 Pseudochirops corinnae
TCAGGAACCTGTGGACCAATTGTCTATGGAGCTTTCTTGGCAAAGAGATTGAATGTTTTAAATTCCACAACCATCTCATTTCAAACTATGTCACTGAACATTTTATTCAAATGTGCTTCTATGTTTTACCAATAGTATAATGAACAACCTTTCCTAGAATTTCTCTCTCACAGAAAAATCATTGAATCAGTATCATTCATTTTTATTCATCATTCATCATTCATTCATCATTTCTATTTCCTTCTCCAGTTTTATGCAATCAGGGCTTAAGTAACCTGGCCAAGATCACACAGTTAGTAAGAGTCTAAAGTTGCATTTGAACTCCAGTCTTTCTGATTCCAGGCCCAATGCTCTGTGCCACTTACCTGCCCATGAGGTACATTATAAGTGCTATATAAATTCCAGCTTCTCTTATTATTACCTGTAAAGTGGGAATAATAAAGGCACCTCCCACCAAAAGTGGTTATGAAGATAAAATAAGACAATATTTACAAAGGTTTTTTAAGCCTTGAAGTCACAAAACACTCTTCTTACAAGAAACTTTGCAAGTAATAGCATCTCCATATTGTCCGTGAAACAGGACAGTCAAGTAATTTGCCAAAAGCCACACAGCTTAGTAAGTGGCAAAGCTAGAATTTAAATACCGGGTTTCTAGCATAAGGAGGAAATCATACAGATGGAGACATACTGTGTCCTCAAAATTCTTGTGGTGCTTTCCACTGCACAGAATGGGGACTGAACTTCTCCAGTTGGTAGCATGATATGGGTCTTTGCCAGGGTCAGAGTCCATTTAGACATTTTGAGCCTTCTAGGTCACTATCTTTATTTGTATTCTCATTCTTTCATTCCTTAGAACTGGTCAGCAGTTGTCAATAATATTGTCTCTTCTGTTTTCTACCTTTGTTAAATTCAGACAATTTACTATGGTGGTGCAGGGAATAGAGTTCAGGTCTGGAGTCAGGAAGACCAGAGTTTAAACCCAGCTTCAGACACTTAGTAGCCGGGTGATCCTGGGCAAGTCACTTAATCTTTGGTAGCTTCAGTTTCTTCAACTGTAAAATGAGGGTAATAATAGTACCTACCTCCTAGGGTTGTTGTAAGGATCAAGAGTGTTTGGAAAGTATTTAGCTCCTGGCACAATAGTAGAGTCTTTATAAATGTCTTCCCTCATCTCTTTCCCCTTTATCCCTCCCTCCCTCCATTCCTTCATTCCTTTCTTCCTTTCTTCTTTCCTTCCTACCTTCTTTCCTTCCTTCCTTCCTTCCTTCCTTCCTTCCTTCCTTCCTTCCTTCCTTCCTTTCTTCCTTCCTTCCTTCCTTTCTTCCTTCCTTCCTTTTCTTCCTTCCTTCCTTTTCTCCTTCTTTCCTTCCTTCCTTCCTTCCTTCCTTCCTTCCTTCCTTCCTTTCTTTCTTCCTCACTAAATGTAACTGAAATATTTTAAGTTGGTTCATATTGTTCTGTGAACAGATAATACAGCAAACCTCCCGGAGATAGTTTTGTTTTATTGTATTTTGTGTGATTCACATGTGATGCTCTAATAGCTTATCTGTGGCTCATTTATGACTCATTGAAAACTTCTCACAGAAGAGGGGGCCCTTAACCTGGTGTCCAAAGGATTCATAGATTTCAGGGATGGGAGTCGAGGGGAAAGCAGGTCCATTAACTTGCATGGGAAAAAAAAAAATACCACTTTAATTTTTCTAACCTGTCACTGTAATGTAACATTTCCTTGAGTTAATGATTTAAAAATAGTATTCTGAGAAGGGGTCCACAGGATTTACCAGACTTCCATGACTGCCAGGCTATTCATGACAAAAAGAAGAGTAAAAACACTGGTCCTAGAAGATGGGGATGATGTGAGCTAAGGATTGGGTCTAAAAAACTTTTCATAGAGTTGAAAAAACTGCATTAGGCGACTTTTTTGTTTAATCCTCATTTCTCTCTTTTGTCCCTCCCCTCCCCCCCCCACCATGCATATCTTCCCAGACAACTACTGTGTACAAATCTGGTTTAGTGGGGGAAAATATGTTTGTGCAAAGTCTTTCCCTGCAGGGCAGGACAAGCTGCGATATGCCATGTCTGTGGTACAAGAATGTTGGGTGTGTTTATCATTGAAAACTGAGTAATGTATATAGGTAATGTCATTCCACTTACATACCAAAATAAATCATGAAATGAAAGTTATTGATGTGTATTATAACAAAAATTATTTACCTCTAGATAATAGAATTTAAGGTATACGTGTATGTCTGTATGTGTGTATACTCTATACACTTATGTATAAGCATAGCTTATTAATTGATTATAAGTTTCATACATATACTTGTAACTGTAGCTTATATATATAAAATTATATATGTATATGCAACTGAAGCTTATATATGTATATACACATATATCCTTATAACAAAAGCATATAAATACACATGTATCATGCCTACATGCATGCTCGTATATACATGTCTCTGTGTATGTGTGTGTGGATAACAGCTTGATCTCTTACTTTACTAGAATAGGAAAGTCCCTCTTCCAAAGCAAGCGCCATGTTCTCATCAATGTAAGCTAAGAGTTTAAGTGACTTTTTCAACAAATAGTCTTATCAGAGGTAGAGAATCGAACCCTGTTCAAATCAGTCAATATTTAAAGAAATAATTTAGGCTACTCAATGAAAGATCAAGTACTGAAGCTGAGGCTTAAGTAGTTTAACCACATAATGAGAAGGCTGGACTCATTGGAAAAGATTTTGATGTTGGGAAAAGTTGAAGGTAATAGGAGAAGGAGAAGGAAGAGGTGGATAAATAGTGTCATGGAAACAATGAACATGAACGTGGGCAGATTTTGAGAGATAGTAGAGGATAGAAAGGCCTGTCATGCTATGGTCCATGGTATCAAGAGTCAGACATGACTGAACAAGTGATAAAAACAAACTTCTTGGCTCCAAAGTGAATTCACTAAAGATTTTGCCTCCCTAATTCACTTATACTGTATACATGAGTGTGTCTATGTATATTTATACATATAATGTGCATATACCTGTTCAGCTTAAAATGTTTCTACATTTATGGATTTTATGGGCAGCTTTCCTTGGGCAACTCTGCTTCGAGGGATATGGTTCCTCAACATTCAAGGTCTATCATAATTTTCAGAAGGTTTGATGTTAACTAAGTTACATAAAACCCAGAGTTATATACCAGAGTGATATTGGGCCTCTGTTGATAAGAGCTCTGTGTTGAACTGGAGAGAATGGGCTTGCTTATTTATTATTAGTAATGGTTTTATAATATTTCTAACTGCACCTTTCATCTGATACTTAAGGAAGTAACAGTATGTTCAAAATCTGGCCACTTACAACTGCTATGTCCAGTAGCAAATTCACATGTAGAATTGATGAGGATTACAGTTCAGAAATGCTTTGCAAATTGATTCATGTTCTAGAGTAGTTACCTCTTCATAATAAATAAGAAGATCTTGACTTCCCATAAAAAACTAGAGTGTTTTTTGAGATGCTATAATTACCATTAATTGTAGATACTCCACATAATTTCAGCATTTTGTATCTTTTTTCCTTGAATTTAACATGGTAATTTAAGAAGGCCATCACATTTTCAACCTTCATTAAAAAGATAAAACCAACAACTTTTAAACAATGTCCTACTCAGCCCCTGTGATCTTCAGTCTTTAAGTGCCTCTCCACTCAGTTTCCAAAGTGATCCTCCTGAAGCACAGCTCTGACCATATGAGACTCCTACTTCATGAATTCCTATGGCTTTCTGTTCTCCTCAGGATCAAAATGAAGGACTCTATTTGGCTTTTAAAGGCCTTCACAACCTGTCTCCTTCCTTTTCCAGCTTTCTACTTTTCTCCTCTCTATGTACCTTATGATCAATTAACACTGACCTATTCTCTGTCCCTTGGATGCAACACAACATCTCATCTCCATGTGTCTCTAACAGCAATCTCCCATTTCTAGAATTCTATCCCAGCTCATCGCCACCACCTATCTTCTCTTGTTTCTTTAACAGTCAACTCAAATACCACTTTCTGTAAGAAGCCTTCTTCCCGACTCTCCCTGCACCCCACCATACCTCACTTACTTAGTGCTTCCCTGAGAGTATTTCCCATTTAAATGGTGCATGTCTTGTGTGTGTGCGCCTGTGTATGTGTGATGAAGAGACACTATTATATATTTTTGTTATTCACAAATTATGCTATTGGTTTGAGATAGTGTTCATAGGAAGTAAGTGTGTGTGGGGGGGTGGATTCTGTTTGTTGAACAAAATGATTTATTGGGGAGTCTCTCTATTGATCAAGTGATCACAGATTGCTTTTGCTTTTGGGGTGCGTGTGTATTTGGAAATGGCACTAATTTAATCTATAAATATAATTAGTTTAAGTAGTGGGTTGGTTTCTTTCTAACTGAAATTCAGTTAGTAAGAGCTTTATGATCCATAATTTTTTTTTTTCAAACAAGGGAGTGTATTCAAAATGTCTGATAGGTACATCATCATGCTTTTATTTAGAACACAGTTTTTCTCAAATACCCTCAAATACCCTCCACTCCTTCTCCACTATTTAATCCAAGATATGCCATTTCTATTATTCAAGGCCTGCCCAGGACACAAAGACCTTTGAATTTAACTTTCAATTTTAATTTGAAGAAACCAGAGGAACCTCGAAATTTTTAGTTTAAGTCTAGCCTGCTGCACATTTTCCTGTATCATCATGCCCCATCAATAACACATTGTTTATAGGCTATTTTGTTTTATATTCTTATTTTAATTCAGTGAAAATCTCTCAAAGATTAGAGCTTCATGTTAACCCAATTGTCCAACATGCCCAAGATTTATCACCTGGAGAGTCATGATCTTCATTTCTCCCAAATACATTTCCCCAAAATGTATTAAAACACTTCTGCTTGTTTGGAATTTTATGAGTTTGCTTTTTATAAAAATAGTATCAAAACCTTACTTTGCCTATTCCAGACAACCTCAAGGAAGTTTTCTTGTAAGAAAGGGTGAAGGTGAGGGCAAGAAACCATGTCTGAGGACATTCTTTCAGAGTACTTTTGTGTTTCTGCAAAACCTCTTGTTGATTTATTCTGGCAGCCATTTCTGTCAGTGTGCCCTGTCTGATTCTTAAGCTCTTTAAAATGCAGATACCTGTACAGTTTAACAGCTTGACAGAACTTAAATGAGATTAGATACACCTTTAAGAGGTGATATTACAAAATAGAGGATATTCTTCCCCCCACCTCCTGGATTAACATTTTTTTAACTGCAACAATAAAGTCTAATCTGCATTCCTAGCCCTTCTGGTAGGTATGCATGAGGGGAAAGACTTCTTATCAGTTTCAAATGTATTGTATGAGGTTGGCTAAGAAAGTTGCAGCATAAATCTTTGTGGGGCCTAAATATTTTGCAGCTGTTGCTATGATACCCAAGGTAAACGTTTGTGTGGTGTATATTTGTCTAAGGAAGATTCATTGTAAATGGGATATTTTTAAAATTGTACTAGCCGCAAAAATTCTAATAAAAAGAAAAGATACGCTTCTCTGGAGATAAGGAAACTATAGCCTCTGCAAAATTAACACTACTTTAGAATCTGAAGTTTCGATTGTATGCAATATCCCAAACAGAATGTCAACTTTTTTTCTGAGAAAGAGCAAGAAACTAACTCTTGAAACATCTTGACCAAACTAAACCAAAAACACACAAAAATGTTGATTTAGAAGGGTAACTTTGCAGAAGAAATCAGTTAGGAAACTGGTTTTGGCAGCAAACTTTGTTGCCTCGAGTTTCCAGATGTCATCCAGAGCTGTGTTTTGCCTGGTGATCACAAGGTTATAGGAATACATACTGCAGGTTAGGCTAACCTTTGAAAAATCTGATATGTTGGCAATCATTTTGGACTTGACTTTCTTCATCTAAACTCTGTGGTTTAAATTGGCAAGTTCTTAGTTTACTTTTTTTTCTGACAAGAGAGAATATTGAGCTTTATGACTAAAATTTATTCTACTTATAGGAATGAGGCTGAGAATCAGGACATCACATACTTAGAACTGCAAAGGATCTTAGAGTCTGTTTAGTAGTGTTTCCTAATGTGAGGTCTGTGAATTTCCTTTCTAAAATATTTTGATAGTTGCATTTCAATAATAATTGGTTTTCTTTGTAATACAGTATTTTATTCGATTCAGGTTAAAAAAAAATTATTCTGAGAAGAGATCTACAGGCTCTACCATAATCTATGCTACAACAAATTTAAGAATCCATATATGGTTTGACCATTTGACAAATAAAGAAACCAAGTCCTAAGGTTAATTGGGCAATAATGCATACAGACAATATCCAGGTGAATACTGTAGAATTTAGAATAGCAAGAGACTTTAGAACATCTAGTGCCAACACCTCTCATTTTTTATAGACAAAGAAAATGACTTTCCTAAGATCACATAGGTAGCAAGTGACAAATATTGTATCAAAACTAGGTATAGTGGTTATGAATGAAGTATTATACCCCCTGTGTTTTTTTGTCTCCATTTTTTGGCATCTGTTTGAAGTCCTTCTTAAACCAGTACTCTGAACATAAACCTCTTTCTGATGTTTAAGACCGTGTAACAACTTGCTCACAAGTTACTTATTGCCATTTGGTTTATGGATGCATAAGAAAATTAAGTTATGTTTCATATACCTTTATGACAACAAACTCCACGTTCTAATGTGATATTTGTGGACTTTTTCAAAGTATAACACAGTTATCTCATACTTTATATTCACTTAGTGGCCTCCTCAATTTGAATGTCCGTATACATGACTTTGGAGACAACAAGTTAGCTCAGTGAATTGAGTGCTAGGCCTGGAGTCAGGAAGACCTAAGATTATCTCTAGCTTCAGATACTTACTAGCTGTGTCACCCTGGATAAGTAGCCTGTTTGCCTCAGTTTACCAGTCTGTAAAATGAGCTAAAGAAGAAAGTGACAAACCATTCCAGTATCTTTCCCAAGAAAGCTCCATGAACAATGCTGGCATTCTATGGTCCATGAAGTCACAGAGTCATACACAACTGAATGCCTAAACAACAACAGTGCATGCCTGTCCATCTTATGTAGCTCTTGCCAGTGTCCTCCCATAGTATAGTCTCAAAGGGTCAAACTAATATATTGAAAGTTTTCTCCAATATTTCCTGTCACCATAAGGATACCAATGAAGTATTTGAGCCATCTGTTATCTCTTACCCTTGCAATGGGACCAGTCCATCTTTTTTTTTTTTTTTTTCCCTCTGGAGCTGGATGTAATGGTAATTAATTTAAATTTGAAGACATCTTTTTTGTATTGGCAAGTAAGCAGATACTTATCACCTTGTTTCAAGTTAAGCAAAGTTAGTAGCAGTTAGTAGTTGATCAAGCCTCTGTTGGGGAAGCAGAAGGTATCAACTCCTGTCTCCTGTTACTGATGTAACAGGAAGGGGTTGGCTGAAACAGGAAGCTAATTCTGTGTGTATATAAGAAAAGCCCCAGAGAGGCACAGTCAGAATTTCTTCTTACAAGAATCTGTTGGCAAAAGCTGTTCTGCTTTTGGGGAGAGAGAAAGTTTCTGTCAGCAGCATCTGGAGCCTGGGCTGCTACTGCTGGACTGAGAACTGAGTCACAATTTTCTTCCAACAAGAATCATGGAGACTGAAGTTGTTGCCACCAGGAAGACTGAAGAGGAAAGCCCTACCTAGACTGGAGAAAACTTTGGATTTTGAAAACCTAGGAGGAGTGATTTTGATTCTGGGAGCCAGCTGACATTTCTTCTGGGTCCTAGGGCCAGCCAAACTGCCAGAGGACTAAGGAAGCATGGCTGTGGTGATGGTATCCTATCTGTCTGTTGATGTTGTTTTGCCAGATATGTCTGCTGGTGAAAGACAGTGCTATTGTTACAGAGGTCCTGGAACCTTGTTGTTGGCTCAGAAGCCCTGAAGAAGGATTTTCTTGTTGTACGTTTACAATCCAGGAAGAGAGTCTTGCTGATGTTTTCAGGGGTCCTGAGACTGTTCTGCAGGCAGAGGGTGAATTGATGAGGACACTGGCAATGAATATTGTGGCTTTGTTAAGCTTTGTCTTTCCAGGAACAGAGACTGCTGAGAACTTGACTCTGGTCAAGATGAACAAAATACCTCTTTTTGGGTATTGAATGCTGTGATAATAATGTGGTCTACTAGTGACCTGGGGTGGAGGCATCGTGTATTTTCTAATGATTGTACTTAGTGATTAATGATACTTAATAATTGATTGCTAAATAAGTGCTGATTGAGTCAAGTTAGTTGCCCCATGAATGGAAGACTGACTATTGTACTCTGAGATGTCTGAATGACTGAGTAAGGAGGCAAACCTCCTTAGGGATTACAGATGATTGTTCTTTGTTCTAAATATTGTGATCATTTTGGAGAAAACTATGTGACCATATTAATGATAAGCCATTGTGAATACTATATTGTGATTTTCTGTGATAAGTTTTAATATTGTGAATGCTGTACCTTGATTTTCTGTGAATGTTTTGCTTTGATTTGTTATGGAATGAATAGAGTGTTCACTATAATGTGTAATCAGAACCTTAAAAGCTGTTCACATTAACATTCTTTTGATAAGCTGCTCGTGCATGGCGTTACACTGGAATAATCATTTGTTGTCATGTAGTCCAACCTTCTCATTTTATATATCAAGAAACTGAGGCACAAAGGTTATATGACTTGTCCTTAGTTATATACACACAGTAGTGGCAAAGCTAGTTTTCAAACTGGATCCTATTTTTATCTCTCTACTGCACCATTGCAACCACAAGATGGCCTTTACCCTCAAGCACATTTCTTTAATAACATCTTTCCTTACTGTTCTTCTTTGAAGTTTTCCCTTTTTTACATATTATAGCATGTGTTCATGCCTACTGTCCCTCTATTCATTGCCCTCTACATAATACTTATTTTAAAATCTTCAGAAATTACTGTGTTCCTTGCCTCACAGTCATCTAAGGACACATAATGATATTTTACTATGGAACTTTGCTTCTTATAGAAGCTTGGGATCATTAAAACAGTATTCTAATTTCCTGAAGGCAACCCAACCTGAAATATTCTCCAATTTAATTCTGGGTCTAAGACTCTGTCCATTTGCGTGATCTCTGTCCCATATGTGTATAGAGATATACAGAGTTCATCGGTTATTTGTTCAGCTCTTTGTTACAATCTAGGTAACTGACATCCTCGATTCTGTCCCTTATGGATGACTTCCAGAAGTCTCTTTAGAGTTCTATGGCTTGAAACACCTGCCTGCAAATGGATGGCATTGTGTCATTTGAATCTGTAAGACCTCACCATCCATGCAGAAACTGTCTCCATCTTGAAATGTGTTCTAGATCTCCTCCATTGGGCAAACATCTTTGGTGAACATAGATCTCCACATGTTATGACTCACTTGATGTGAGGGGTTATCTCAACTGTAGCTTTCAAGGAATCTTAAATAATTTGGGGATGTGGAAAGAAGAGAATTTGGAATTAGAACTTATAGGAGGCATTTTGTTCTACTGAATCAAATGACCTTTAAAAATAGTGAAGAAAAGTTGAATAGATTTTTGTATTCTCTATATCTTTTAGTAAATTATACGATGATAAAGATATGGTCAATTTGAATTTCATTTGCAAAAGCAAGTTATCTATATATAATACTCTCACCAAAGATGTTGTTAATATGTGCTGAGATGAATATCATGAAAGTTTTATATCAACAATTGGTATATAGATTAGTAGTTATCAATGTTTTTTAAGTTGCTGTTGTTTTTCAATTGATCAAGGCCTGAGAACTTTTCTCCCCCTTTGGTTCCTTCTTCTTTAGATGCCCTGTGGATAGGGCATAGATACCTCAATGCCCTTACAATTGTGTTGTCTCTCCTATGTATACTTGGTCTGATATGACTATTTTTCTCATCTTTGTGCTCGTTAGTTTCTATTCTCTTTTCTCTATTGTTACATGTGATATTAAAACCAAAATGCAGCAGTTTCATTTTTCTTGAGGAAGGACAACAGTTTGTGATAAAAATGTTTGCAGATAGTTCCCCCTTTGTGAAATTTTATTTGTTGTCCTCTTTCCCTTCCATCCTTAAATGGTCTCATGACCAATTAATTAAGTCTCTTAGTGAACTTTCTTTTGTCATCTACTGCTTCTTTCTGTTTTATGACATACTAATACACACGATCTTTTTACCTCCTTCATCAGATATTACAAAAGAGTTTGTATTCTAAAGTCATATTGCTTTTGGATACTACAAACAATTACTTGGCAAATATATAAAGAGTTGGTTTAGGCCCTTTCAGTTTTGTTATTGCAATTAATTTATATCGGTTAAACTTTTGTACAGAATTGCTGCTATTGGTGTAGCAGGTTGTCCTTTCATAGTTTTGTTGTTCAATCATTTTCTCAGCTGTGTCCAAATTTTTGTGACCCCCATATGGGGTTTTCTTGGCAAAGATACTGGAGTGCTTTGCCATTTCCTTCTGCAGTTCACTTTCCAGATGAGGAAGCTGAGTCAAACTGGGTTAAGTCACTTGCCCAGTGTCACAGAGCTAGTAAGTGTCCGAGACCAGATTTGAACTTAAGACGATGGGTCTTCCTGACTCAAGACCTGCACACTCTGTATGCTGTACCATCCAGCTACCCACTGTCTTTCCTATTATCCATCAACTATTTTTAATTGTCAATAACTTCTTAAAATGGGTCAAGTTTGAATTGTTTCATTTGCATGTCATATATTATTTTCTTCAGTATATTCTTCTAGCTTTATACTAATTTTGATCTCAGCTCAAACAAGTCAGTAGGCTGATTATATGCAGACAGCTGATTCAGGAATGACTCCCATATCAGTAATGAAGCTTTTCCTTTCTGTTTAAATATAATCAATTTCATTCTCTGTGATGTTATTTGGTGCTTTCCATGTCCCTGCCTGCTGATTCTTTTCTTGAAGAAAGTATTCAAAATGTATAAGCATCAGATTTATGTGCAATTTACCAGCCTTGGCCCTTCCTCGTTCAAAACCTTCCCACACCCCCTTTCTGCCACTTTACAGATGAGTGGATACAGATGGGTAAGAGACCAAAAACTGAGGACCAGAAAGGTTCAATGACTACCCCATGGTCATGCAGTTAGTGTTCTGGTTGAACACATTTGCTTTGTCTCTTTGTTAAGTCAATACTCTTTCTAATATTCCCTAATTCTCCTCTAGGCATGTCTCATTCAGAAGAAAAATGAAAATGAACAGCTTTTACTTTATATTCCACATGATCAGACGATCTATCTATCTATCTATCTATCTATCTATCTATCTATCTACCTATCTATCTAAGATCATAGGGTTTAGAACTAAAAAAGACTTTCTAGATTATTATAAGCCTCTATTTTTAGGTGAGGAAATTTTTGAATACAGAGTTTAAGTCTTTTTTCAAATAAATAAGTCAGGATTTTGCCTGGAGTCCTTTGCCTTTAGATTTCATGTTCTCTCCAGAACACCATATTTCATCTCTGTACAAAATCTCTTCTTAAATACTCATTTGATCTATCCACCTTCTCTTTTGTAGAATCATAAAGTGGGAAGGAATGGACATTCAGAGTTCACTTGTGTTTGAGAGAACAGTATGGTACCTTTTACTGAATAGCAATGACTGACATTAAGGAGCAACTTGAATAACATAGCACTAGACTGAGAAATTAAATCTTGAAATGTGGTTATTACTGTGAATTCTATTATTACATAATGTGAAATTGTTTCATTCTTGGGACAATCAAATGATAATGAATATTTTGATGATCTTCAAAATGGAAATAGTCATAATAATGAAAATTGAAACACAGCTTGGTGAAGGTAGTAAATCTAAGTGTTGACACACATCTAGATCTAATTAGCTAACTAATAAGGCATGGTAGAACATTCAATATTTTAAAACAAAAATGCACCAAGCTGCAGTGTTCTAGAAGCTGAATGGGGTAGGGGGGGAGGGGGAAGGATTCTAGGAAACTCATCAGTCATCACTGGTTCATGGTAATTTGTTAGAGAAAACAAAGCAGAAGAAATATAGGTAGAAGTTTCTTTGTATTTCCTTTCTCTCCACTCCCTTTTGTCCTTTGGTTTGGTATCTTGCCTTCTTAGAAAAGAAGAACTTAGAAAGGGAATCAGCTTATTTCTTGAATGAAGTGGGTGGGGCAAGGAGTCAGGAGAATGTCCTTTAATAAATTATACTGTTTTCTCTGTTG